>SNQJ01S0039146.1:2033-41345 GCA_010110895.2 Picea sitchensis
GATTTTTTTATCATTTTTTTACTTTTTGGAGACTTTCTAGAAGGATGGCACACCACTCTAGGAAAACTGACGTTTTTTTTTTATGGCTAGGTGGGTGGGTGAAGTGAGGGTTGGAAAAGGTTAGGAAAAATCTCTCTCACCTTTATCCATCTTTACATCATCCTTTTAACTCATTTTTAAAAATTACATTTTTTCTATGTTTGGACTTAGCAATTAAAATTGTTGTTTTTGACTGACTGGCACTCTAGGTGGATAGACCCATAGCAAAAGTTGTCCGACCGAGATGAAACTTGGTCCATGGGTGTGGGGGGTGTTGTTCCATTTCTTTTGAGCACAAATACCCCTATCAAAAGTCCAAGGACCTAGTTTTTATAATTTTTGCTCAAAAATAATTAATTAATTGAATAATTAAACCTCCAAACTTAGGGAAATTTAATTAAAAATTAATTAATTAAAAAAAACTAACTTAGACTTGATGGAATTCCGCCAGACTCTCTAAGATGTCTTGCATGGTCATTTACAATGATTCCCTACAATAAATACCAAAAGATAAGCCCACTAGAACGTCGTTCACCACTTTGGAGGAATTATTGCAAGTGTGAGGGAAAAACTCAAGGGAAATCAATAAGGCTGAAAAGCTCAATTGATAACCTGAGGATAAAAAACCCTCGGTGAGAGGAACTCTCCCAGTGAACCGATCCCAAGGTAATTGACCTAGACATGACTCATGCAGGCCTATTACATTATTAACCCATGCAGGGGTGCGGAAATTTCAGTTACAAAAAGAAGTGTTGGGGCCAAACATGCCCTATAGAACCAAAAGTCTTCAACAAATTTGCATCTGACGATGCATCTCTTCATGGCACATGGAGTTGACCACCTATGTTGGAGAGGCGGTCAACAGGAAGCGGTTGCGGAAGTTCTTATTGGTATTTTTTTATGACCTCTTGATCTACAGTAAGACTTGGGAGGAGCATTTGAAGCACTTGGAGGAGATTCTGAGCATTATGGATGAGCAGTCCTTATATGCCAAGGAATCTAAGTGCGAATTTGGTATGACAGAGGTTCTCTAGTTGGGGCATATAGTCAACGCACAGGGAGTGAAGGTTCATAGGGAGAAGATACAGGCTATTCTAGATTGGCCACCACCTAAGGATATCATGCATTTGCGAGGATTCCTTGGAATCTGTAGTTACTACAGGCGCTTTGTGTCAGGATTCTCTCAGTTGACCGCCCCTCTTACAGATCTTACGAAGAAAGTGGCTTTTTGTTGGACACAAGAGGCCCAAAAGACCTTTGATAAGATGAAGGAAGTGATGAGTTCTTGCCCCGTTTTGGCACTTCCTAATTTTACTCAGCCTTTTGTGTTAGAGTGTGATGCATCTGGTGTGGGCATAGGAGTGGTTTTGATGCAACAGAAGCATCCTATTGCATACGAGAGTAGGAAGCTCTTTGCCCTTGAGAGACTTTATTCCATCTATGACAAGGAAATGCTCGCCATAATGCATGCATTGGAAAAATTCAGACAGTACCTGGTAGGTGGAAGGTTTGTGGTCAAGACTGATCACAACAGTTTGAGGCACTTCTTGGGGCAAAAGGATCTTAACAAAAGGCAACATAAATGGGTCATTAAAGTACAAGCCTATGACTTTGATATTGAGTACGTCAAAGGAAAGAACAATGCAGTTGTTGATGCTCTATCCAGAATACCCGATTTATGCTCGTTATCAGAGATATCTGCGGATTGGAAATCCGAGCTCCTGCTGGAGTACTCCAAGAGCAAATTTGTTTGTGAGGTGATGGACAACAGCATGCAGGATGACAGGTACAAGGTGGTAGATGATATCATCTACTACAAGGATCGCATATACTTGGTTCCAGAGTCCAAATTAAAGGAGAAAATTATAAAAGCCATGCATGACACACCTTTAACTCGGCATCCAGGATATTTCAAGACATACAGGAAGATCAGAGAGAGGTTCTCATGGAAGGGCCTCAAAGATGATGTATTGAGACACGTATGGGAGTGTGTGACTTGTCAACAAAATAAGGTGGAGCAGACCCACCTTGCAGGATTACTTCAGCCCCTACCCATTCCGCAGCAGAAATGGGAGAGCATATCCATGGACTTCATCACAGGGCTGCCAAAGACACAGGGGCAAGATTGCATTTATGTGGTGGTCTATAGGTTGACCAAGTTCGCTTATTTCTTTGCCATATCCTCGGAGTACAAGGCAACACAAGTAGCAAATTTATTCTTCAGGGAGATATTCAGGCTTCATGGGTTGCCGAAAAATATTGTTAGTGACAGTGACAGTCGATTTATGAGTGCTTTTTGGCAAGAACTGTTCAGGCTCGCAGGCACAAAATTGACTCCCAGTACGAGTTACCACCCACAGACAGATGGCCAAACAGAGATAGTGAACAAATGGTTAGAGGGGTATTTGCGTAACTACGTGGTCGGGTAGCAGAAGACATGGGTTAAGTGGTTACATTTGGGTGAGCATTGTTATAGCACCACTTATCATATGTCTGTGGGGATGTCACCATTTAGGACATTATATCGATATGATGCCCCATCCTTTGTAGACTTGGCGTTTGCGGACAACAAGGCTCCCAAGGCCAAAGACTAGATTTAGGAGAGCCAAGATATTCTTAAGGCTCTTAAGGATAACCTGCAGACAGCCCAGAACCAACAAAAGATATATGCAGATAGACACAAGGTCGAGCACACCTTTGAGGTAGGGGACTTGGGGTTTCTCAGGCTGAAGCCATATAGACAGTCTTCTCTGAAGAAGAGTGGTGCAGAGAAACTTAAGCCACGATTTTACAGACCTTATACGGTGACCAAGAGAGTTGGTGAAGTGGCTTATGAGTTGGAGTTGCCAGAAGGGAGTAAGATCCATAACGTGTTTCACGTCTCGTGTCTCAAAAAGGCATTGGGACTGTTATCACACAGTTTGTAGCAAGGATAAAAGGATCGAGGTTTGAAGGCAATGAAATAATATCACTTCTTCAATAAATGTTGGAATAACGTGGCATTCAATGCAATAAACCAATACTTCATTCAATTAATGCCTCTAATCATTATTCAATTGCTCATAAAGAAAACGTCTAGCTGCAAAGAGACATGAATCCCCTTCCAAAGGAGAAGTTAGCCCCTTTTAGGGAAAATGAGGCATCCTGGAGCAAAACGTTAGCCCTCCTTGGGCTCCTCCATCATGCCATACGTGCCAATACTGCCCAGTCTGCCTCCCAAGATGTCCAATAGGCTGGATGATGTCATGGTCATCAAGGGTGACGTCCCAGGCCTTCCAAGGCCAACGTTCCACTGAAAGAGGGTCAATCCCCCTAGGTCAAGCTTTGCCAAAGTGCCTCAGGTGGAACATCCTCTTCACCTCTGGTGCAAATCCCCTGATCCATCTCTGTCCTGTCTCTGCCCCCTGATGGGGTCTCAGCATCCACCTGATGGGATCTTTAGCCCCATGGAGGTCCGAAATGATCATCTCCCCATGTGTACCGGTCCAAAATGGTACTTGTCCGTCGGGCATGGTCGTGCACATCAAAAGCTACTCCCTCCATGGGCTCATTAGTGACAGGGATCATAGTAATGTCAATCACATCTCATCATCAATATTATTAAACATGTGCATAAAACCCCTAATACATCAGTGAACAACTCAAAGACGTTACACAAGCCTACAATACAAGTCTGGAGAAAAGGACAAGGCGTCCTATTGGGCTAGTGTCCACTGGAAAAGGAAAGTTCTCGGAAGAGACCTCATCCAAGCCATGTAAGTGGGTGATGTGGTCAGGGGATGTCCAAGCAGGTGGGTGCGATGAAGGCCAAGGATGCAAAAATGTTACCTCTGGGTGCCTTTGTAGAAGGCAAGTTGTACCTGTCCTGGATGCATTTTTTCCAAGCCCATTTTGCCTTTTATTCTTTATTCTTTTATTGCTTTTTCCTTTTTTGTTCAAGAGCTAATCAGGGGACATTGCCTTGGCATGGTGACCAGTGGTGACAGCGTTACCCACAAGTACTTTCACAGAAATGAGAAGGTTGGCTCATGATGAGACCCCCTTTCCCTTGGCCATGCAACCAAAGGTCACTGCCCTGGCATGGTAACCAGCTGGTGGCAATGCTATACTGCTAGGTACCCATGGACCTAATAGGCTGGCTCGTGATGAGACCCCCTATCCTCTGGTTAGGTCTTGTTTTATTATTTTTTCGGGTCCCTCTTGTTTCTTGTTGAGAAGCCTTTTATTGCTTTCTCGGGGATCCCTGGGCGAAGCATCTCGAGGTTTCATTTTTTAGGCTTTTATCTTTTACTAGCTTGCTTTTACCTTCTGGGCCTTTAGGCCCTTCTTCCCACGAGATAAGGTGCAATCCTGAAAATAGGTCAACCCAGTGCCTGGACAAGTGGAATGGGGCAAGTGAGCGGGAAACAAGATGAAACAGTGGTGCTATGATGGGAGCGGACGATGGCTTTTCAGAAATCCCCCAATGGCAAACCAATACCTATAGACACTAGCTTGCTAGGGCACCCTGTCAAGCCCCCCAAACATGGTCAAGTGGGTTAGTGTAAGATCCAAGCAGTGTTGTAGAAATAAAAGGAATCAGATGCATACATTCAATGGTTTTGATGATCAAAGTGACACATACCATGATACCCGGACTAATTACCCCATGGAGCAAGAACCATCTCTGACACAGGACCAAGCCGATGGTGGTGGATGCTGCTCTTGCTGACAAGATGAAGATGCTGGAAAAAGAAAAGGTGGGCCCTCCAGGGCCATGCTAAAGTCAATCCTGCTCTCGGTACTCCATGTGTAGGACCTGTGGGCCTCGAGACATGATCTCCTAGTTATCCCTGAAAGTGGGGAATAACATCTGGCTCCAACTCGGGGACATGTGCTCACCATAGAGCGCATGAGAACCTCAACATCTCTGGCATAACCTGCTGACTTGCTCGATCTCAAAAGAAGCATTAGTAACAAAATTGGGGCGGTAATGCCACCCCAGCATATATATATATATATATATTGAAATAAAACAATCAATAAAGGTGAATGTGAAAGCAAACTAACATGCAATGAAAATGGTATAATACACGAATGCAAAATGCCTACTTACCTGCACTTACCTGTGAAGTCAGGTTCCCCCACCTTGGTGGGGTTTGAGGAGGCGTCCGCTGATTAGTAATGGGCACCTTCTTTCTTCCAAAGTGGAAAATAGTAGGAGTCATTAACTGATTCGCATCCAACCTTGAAAGGTTCGAGCCATGATTGAGTGCTTCCTTTGACATTAGTTGGCTCTCCCTTCTGGGTATCCCACATCCATACTACATCGCCTTCCTTGTACTTCATGATCTTGTACTTGGTTGTCGCTTGGACGACCCTGGTGTATTGCAGAGGGAAGAGGGTGGGCTTTTGCTGTAAATACTTCTTGCTGGGATGGATGAATCTGTACATCGTCTTTTGGTCTTTTTAGTATTTTCACAGTCTCGGTTTCCTGGTCTTTGAATTCATCTAGGAGTTGTTGATATTCTTCCTTTTTGGGCCATTTAATCTGATCAAAATCTTCTTCTGTTGCGAAAGGCATATCTTCAGGAGAATACTTATGAGGAGTTTGTATGATCTCATCATGCGTCTKATCAATTTTTGACGGGGCGATTAGCCTCTTGCACATGGGTTTCAGTTACCTGCTCATTTAGGAGACGGCCTATTATTCCATCTTTCAAAGGTAATTCTATAAAAGGGAGGTCCATCTCAAGGGTGCCACCCGAAAGTGATGAAAACTTCCTAGACAACAACATTCCCCACACATCTGGGACGTCTACCATCACGATGTCAATGTGGATCACTTTCTCAGGGTACTCTTTAAGSCAAATTTCCACATTCTCAACCACTCCATGTGTGGGTATGGCTTTAGACTCGAAGCCACACACATTCCTGTAAGGGCGTGTGACTTTCAACCCTAATTGTTGCATGACTTTAAAGGGCATTATGTTGGCACCTGCCCCTAAGTCCAACATGCAGTTGTTGAGGCTCTTGTTGTTCATTATTAAAGTCATGAAGAAGGGAGGATTCTCACTGTATTGGACCCTGAAGTGATCGACTTGCCACATCATAGGGGGGTCCATGGGTCCATCTGATCCTTGAAAGAAATTGTCAAAACGCTCTTTGACAGATGGCACCTTAATGACTTCTTTCAGGGGAATGGTTACATGCATCTTGGATAGCGCCCCTTGAAAGTCAAAGTTTAAGTCAACCCTTTCAGTCTTGGATGTTTTAGGAAGGAGCACATCCAAGGATGGGGGTTTTGTTTGTTCAACGGTAGGTTGGCTTAGTTTCTTTCTTCTATACACCTGGAACTCTTGTTTCTTCAATTTTTCTTTTGATTCCTGGTCTAGGTTGTTTATGACCGCCATTCTAGCTTTCCTAGCCGCTTCTCTTATGGCCTCTTGATGTTCTTCAGCCTTGATATTTATCTGAGGGCCTTGCATGAGATGGCCTATATTGTTCACTTGTTGATGGCCATTGTCACTGTAAGGACATTCATGCTCCCAATGTGCTTCACTGCATTCTAGGCACCAAGGGTTTTCATCGACAACGTTTGTAGGGGCTAAGCTGTTTGGAACTTCTTGCTCATTCTTTGGCTTATAAAATTGGTTCCCCTTTTGAAATTTCCCTTTGTATGGGACCCTAGGTGCTTGGCTTTGGGATCTTTCCAAGTTGACGATCCTACTCATCATTTGTTGTTGATTCTTCATGATACCATCCATAGAAGCTTGCAACTTGGCCATACTGGCACAAAGATCTGAAGTAGTTTCGGCATTGTGGACTAACTTTGGTTTGGTGTCCACTTTCGCCCTTGGATTTGCGAAAGGCTCAATCTTAGATGAGAGGAGGTTGCCCTTGATTCTAGTAGCAAGCTCTTGGGCTTCTTGAATTGATTGGGGGTTTTTATCCCTGAGAAGATACCCTAATTTGCCATTGAAAGACTTGGTGTAGATATGAACAAGGTAATCATCTTTCGGATGATGGCTAGCAGGGATTTGTGGCAGCAAGGTCTCAAACCTAGTATGGAACTCCCGAATAGACTCATTCTCATGTTTCCAAAGGGTATTTAGTTGGGTAAGGAGCATGTTAGGGTCTTCTTTGATACTCCACCTTTTGAGAAAAACTTCTTCTAGCCTATCCATGGTTTTAATGCTACCATCAGGAAGGCTCAAGTACCAATGCCTTGAAGCATCATAGAGGGTAGCAGAGAACAACTTCATGACTAAATCTTCAGCATCATCACTAATGGGATGAAGGTCAGAAAATGCCCAAAAGCTGCTCATGTGCTCTTCGGCACTGATTGCATCAGTACCGGTAAATTTAGGCAACCACTTTTCATACTTGGGTGGCATTTGCCTAGGATAGCCTGGTATGGCTGACATGTCTAGTGGTTTGAAAAGAGTAGATGACCATTGTCTTTGATTGTTGGCTGGGTTCGCTGTGGTGGTCTAGGAACTAGACATGGTTTTCAAAGGAAGACTCTTTCCGAAAAGTGATTTTACAACAGGAGAGTTCTTGGGAGGCTTCCTTCTGAAAGATAAAAGAGGATTATTGAACCTCTTTGTGGTTTGTGGAGTCGCCATATAGTTTACTTGAAACTAGCAAAGAAAAAGGGAAAACACCCTAGTGGAGTCGCCGTGTAAGCTTGTAAGATAAAGGCTCTAGAGGCAAGGCTTACCGAAAAGTGTCGTCTTGAGGAGAATTGACTCAGTGTTCCCCGACAACGGCGCCAACATGTTATTGCACAGTTTGTAGCAAGGATAAAAGAATTGAGGTTTGAAGGCCAAACTGGCGTAAGAGGAACCAATCCCACCCAATGTCACCACAATGGGATGGTTCTTTCTATTTAGGGTGGTAAGGCCCAGCGGAGACGTCCCCGGTGACCTGGGGTTCTGAGAAGGCAAAGGATTACAAGATAAAGTAGTTATTCCCCCCCTCACAAGTCACCACCGAGCAGATAGTCCGGCCAAAAGGCCAATAATAAAGTAAAACCCCCCAAAGAGATACACTTGTCTGAGACAAAGCGACAATAAACTGATATATGCAAGCTTGCTCAATGGGTTAGTGCTTCATATAAATCAGTGACTATCTGATAACCATATAAGCAATTTGACAATAAATATTGACAAAGTCAATGTTTATAAAATAACAATGAAATAATATCACTTCTTCAATAAATGTTGGAATAACGTGGCATTCAATGCAATAAATCAATACTTCATTCAATTAATGCCTCTAATCATTATTCAATTGCTCATAAAGAAAACGTCTAGCTGCACTAATGGTTTATAGTTGAAGATGACGACAACACTTTGTCAAATAGGGTTAGTTTGTAAGCTAGGGTTAGTGTAGTTAGGGTTTCTTTCAATGTATTGAGAGTAGTTTTGATGAAATTCACTTCAACGTAAGAGGTATTCAGATCAGTGCCTTAGGGTTAATGGAGTCAAAGGTGAAGTACGCAAGAGCTAAAGGAGGCAACGACTAAGGACTAGAGGGAAAGACTTTGAGGTGTTGCTGATGCAAGGCCCCAAAGTCAAAACCCGAGGGGAGAGAGGGTCACTTCGGTGTAGGTGAACTAGGCCTCTGTGATCTCTCCTCCTTCCTTAACTCAAATGAAAAAACAACTAGCTGAAAGATGAAGCATAAAACCAAGACCAGAGGGTTTGATCAAGAGTGTTGCTACAACAAGGCTCTTTCAACAAACCCTAGAAAAATCGGCCCAAAGTGTAGTAGATCTAGGCTTAAGGTGTCTCTCTCTTGTTAGCTTATAGATAGTACGACTAGCAATAAATGAAGAGAGAAAGAGAGTGTAGCAACGGCTAGGCTCTCTTCTTCTTCAATGGATGAAAATTTCTCTCAAAGGGGACATGAGACAAGGACCTACTTGTGTGTTTGTCACCTAGGGTTTTGTTCAACAAAATTCATAAACATATGCAAGAAATGAAACTACAACCATTCATTCAAGAAGTTTTGCAAAAAATTACTTACATATCACCAAGAAATATCAATGCAAACCCTAGTTATAACACCTTCCTTAAAGAGAAATGCTAAAACATGTCAAAATAATCCTCCTTCAACAAGTGCACATCACTAAATCAGTCAATAACCCAAGATAGGGCGCAAATTTCAGACCTCCTTATGCAGTGAATAAGTTGTGATCTAAAATGAAGGTGAAAATCCTTCATTTATACCATTCCATGACCTAATTTTACTTTTTAGGTCATGTAAAAAGGCCGACAAGGACAAAACACTAAAATCATGTTGTTTTACATTAAATTGTCAAATTAAAACCCTAATCAAGCTGAAAAGAGACATGAAGCCCCTTCCAAAGGAGAAATTAGCCCCTTTTAGGGCAAATGAGGCATCCTGGAGCAAAACATTAGCCCTCCTTGGGCTCCTCCATCATGCCATACGTGCCAATACTGCCCAGTCTGCCTCCCAAGATGTCCAATAGGCTGGATGACGTCATGGTCATCAAGGGTGACGTCCCAGGCCTTCCAATACCAACGTTCCACTGAAAGAGGGTCAATCCCCCTAGGTCAAGCTCTGCCAAAGTGCCTCTAGTGGAACGTCCTCTTCTCCTCTGGTGCAAAGACCCTGATCCATCTCCATCCTGTCTCTGCCCCCTGATGGGGTCTCAACATCCACCTGATGGGATCTTCAGCCCCATGGAGGCCCGAAATGATCATCTCCCCATGTGTACCAGTCCAAAATGGTACCTGTCCGTCGGGCATGGTCCTGCACATCAAAAGCTACGCCCTCCATGGGCTCAATAGTGATAGGGATCATAGCAATGTCAATCACATCTCATCATCAATAATATTATTATACATGTGCATAAAACCCCTAATAGATGGAGTCAACTTGACAAAGGCATTACAAGCCTACAGCCTGATCTAGAAGAAAAGGACAAAGCGTCTATTGGGCTATTGTCCCATGGGAAAAAGGAAGATTCTCGAAAGAGACCTCCTCCAAGCTACATGTAAATTAGGGTGATAATAATTCGGGGATGTCAAGTAGGTAGGTCATGAAGGCCAAGGATACAAAAATTTACTGTAGATTGCCTTTGTACCGTGTTGTACCTATCACAGATGCATTTTTTCTAAGCCCATTTTGCCTTTATTCTTTATTCTTTTATTGCTTTTTCCTTTTTGTTCAAGAGATAATCAGGACACTTTGCCTTACTGGCGTGGTGACCAATGGTGACAGTGTTACCTACAAGTACTTTCATGAAAATGAGAAAGTTGGCTTGTGATAGAACCCCTTTCCCTTGGCCATGCAACCAGGAATAATGCCACAGCATTAGTAACAAATGAAGTGGCAATGTCCTCCTTTGCTAGTGCACCCATGGACCTAATAGGTTTTGTCGTGATGAGACCCCCTATCCTCTAGTTAGATCTTGTTTTATTATTTTTCGGTCCACTTGTTTCTTCTTGAGTTTTATTATTTTTCCGGGTCCCGCTTGTTTCTTGTTGAGAAGCCTTTTATTGCTTTCTCGGGGATCCTTGGGCGAAGCATCTCGAGGTTTCATTTTTTAGGCTTTTATCTTTTATTAGCTTGCTTTTACCTTTTGGGCCTTTAGCCCCTTCTTCCCACGAGATAAGGTGCAGTCCTAAAAATAGGTCAACCCAGTGCCTGGACAAGTGGAATGGGACAAGTGAGTGGGAAACATGATGAAACAGTGGTGCTATGATGGGAGCAGACGATGGCTTTTCAGAAATCCCCCCAGTGGAAAATCAAAACCTACAAACACTGGCTTGCTAGGGCACCCTATCAATCCCCCCAAACATGGTCAAGTGGGCTAGTGTAAGATCCAAGCAGTTGTTAGAAATAAAAGGAATCAGATGCATACATTCAATGGTTTTGATGATCAAAGTGACACATACCAAGATATTCGGACTAATTACCTCATGGAGCAAGAACCATCTCTGACACGGGACCAAGCCGATGGTGGTGGATGTTGCTGTTGTTGACAAGATGAAGATGCTGAAAAAATAAAAGTTGGGCCCTCCATGGCCATGCTAAAGTCAATCCTTCTCTCGGTACTCCATGTCTAGGACCTGTGGGCCTCGAGACATTATCTCCTAGTTATCCCTAAAAGTGGGGGATAACAGGGACACCAAATTACAACTTCAGTAGAACTGCCTCCATTGGATGAGGAGGGGAAGCTAGTACTAGTTCCTGAGGAAGTATTGGAGGTTCGGGGAAAGAAGCTTCGGAATAGGGTAATCAAAGAATATCTTGTCAAATGGAGGGAGTTGCCTGCAGAAGATGCCACTTGGGAGAGTGAACAAATTTTGCAGCACCCGAATCTGCAATTGCTTGGGGACAAGCAATCTCGGGAAGGGAGGATTGTAATGTCCCCTTCCGGGTGATCATGGGACTTGGAAGAAGTAACCTAAGTGATTCCCGTAGGCTATAGTCCTTAAGAAGGGAATTAATTAATTATTTAATTTCCTAAGGGGAAAAGTGCCTAACAAAACGACATTAGATAATAAAAAGGGGAAAAAAGGGAAAAAGCACCTAAAGTGACTTAGGAAGAATATGAAACGTCACTTAAATTGATAAAAAGGGTAAAAGGGTTGCAAAAGAGTCAACGAAGAAATAAAAGGGAAAAAGGAGGGCGCTCTCTCTCATTCTAGCATTGGTATTTTCGAATTTTCTCATTGAGAGAGCTCATTGTGGTTTTGGAACTCTTGGGACGAAAACCCTAGGAGGATTTTCAGAGATTGGCTTCGGTGGTGAGACCATCCACCCTAGTTGGTCGAAGGGAGGAGATCATACAGATTTCTTCATTGTGCTTCAAGGTAGCTGAGTGTTTCTTCTTGGGCAGCGAAGTTTTTATAGTTTGTGGCAGAGATTTCTTTCAGTAGTTGAGTTCTCTATTTGGTGGCTGGCCATTTCTTGTTTGTCGGACGAATTGCTAAGGAGAGAGGCCGAGTTTCCATTCAAGAGGGACGATTTTGACTGTGGCAGCGATTCCTTGCCAAGAGGGCTGAGTATTTGACTGTTGGGGTCGATTTCTATATGCTGAGCTGAGTTATAGTGTGGCTGGGTCGAGCTACCTCTTGTTGGGCGAAATATTTACTGTCTACAGGCTGAGATTCATATTGAGCAGAGTTATTCTGGGCGGAACTGTTCCTGTGTGAGTGAATACGCCATTCTTCATGCAAGGGACACTTATTTCTGTAGAGATCGATTTCCTTTTGGGGACAAACTGAATCTGTTAGTAGATGCTGAGTTTCCTACTATAGAAGGCGCATTCCTTGGTGTTTAATTGTGTGGGCCTACATCCATCTGGAGAGGGGACGCTTCAACAACAATTGCAATCTACAGCAGTCATCTATTCCCAGTATATCAGATCTATAACATAGTTGTTCATGAGGTCAGATCTATCAATGTTATATCAGCTTGTAAATCTTATTTCTGTGTGTGTTCATCTCATTTGAGTTAGTAATAAAGTGGATCAGATTGGTGGTGAATTCCTTGTTGATATCGTAGTATATTATAGCTGCTGTTCATCATCTTCTATTGCTGTATAAAATTATAAATTGCTTGCATACAAACTGTTTGAATAAAAGTCTATGAGGAGAAAACAAAAAAAAAGTCAAAAAAAGAAAATATATCAAGGAACATTACATTTTATCCATCTTAATTTTGTTAAACCATACAAGGTCAAGATTAGGGATTGTGAGTGGACATCCCCCTAACCTTGTCTTTGAGGTTGAAATCTAGGGTTTGAGGGGATAATCTCTAGGGTTTGACCTAGTTCCACTTGATCTTGTGCTAAACGCTCTAGAAGTAGGATGACACCTAGGGTTTATGAGGGGAAAAACTCTAGGGTTTGTTTTTCTAGAAGGTTTGACCTAGGCTTATGATTGGATAAACCTAGTGTTTAATCTTCAAATGTTCATTTGCTTTTAGCATCCTTTCAAGTTGTTGCATTGACTCCATATGCCCAAGGACTTAAATAAGGTATTAATCTTTCTCTTGCTACAAGTGAACACAAGCTTTAGTTTAGCTTCTCTCTCTCAAACAACTTGGTCATATAATTTATGCAGAAATTTGAGGCTGTATCCTTCCTCGATTTCTGTGCCAATACCTCCCAGAAATTCGTGCAGCCCTCAATCTCAATTTCTGTGCAAATATTCGGCTGTACGGCCTGCTCAGAATCTGTATGGTATGGCCCAGTACTCGTACCTTCCTCTTCGAATTTTGTGCTGTTACTCTCTCCTTGCTGCTACTCGTTGTTACTTTGGTGTTACTCTTGCTGCAACTTTTGTTACTCGCCCTGCTCTTTCTCAACTCGACTCTCCCTTTTCGCATGAAGAAGAATACCAAGTGAATGGGGGGTGCCCTTTCCCTAATTCGACCTCACGAGGGAAGGTGAAGAGACATCTAATCTAACAGTGGAGGATATATTAGATGGATGGCTGAGATGAAATGTCTTTTCACTCACCCTCTTCACTTAAGTTTCATAAAGTCACTTTTAATTTCATATCTCATGAAATTAATTACTAGGGACCACATTGGACACTTTCTCACCCCTAGGCACCTAAGTGATGAGAAACACTTGTCCTTGGTACTTAATTATTTTTAATTTAACATCAACAAAAGGAACGTGTGAGGCAGTATGGCTTAGAAGAATACTTGGGGATTTTATGCTTGAGCAAACCAAGCCAACATTGATCTACATTGTCATTTCATCGGGCAACTTGTAGAAGATGACAAGGTTGAACTTAAAAATTGCACCACACAAGAACACACTGCAGATATTTTCACCAAGCCACTCGGTCCAGATAAGTTAGTCAAATTTAGAGACAATTGTGGTGTATTTTCCAGAATGACCATTAAGGGAGGATGTTAGTGTAATTAATAATTATGTTCATTCTTTAGTAATTAGGATTTACTTTATATAAATAAAAATAAATTAAAGTACATTAGTATTAATAATAAATTAATGGAAAGAAGTTACATAACGTCTTTTATTCTCCATTTGTATAAATGTAAGAAGACATTCTGATTTAATTGAACAAAAACTTGATGGTTCTCTCTTCTAAGTGTACAGTTCCTTCTTTGTTCCTCTTAGTTCATTTTTCTGGTATTTCCTATTATGAGGGTTTGAACAGATACTATTAGCTCCAAAAATGATTTGTGAGAGAACCTTGAAGAATAGACGTAAAGCAGAATAGTATGTGGTCAGCAAGGCCTATGTAGGTCATCATTGTCCATTCTTATTGACCAAAACTATTCTTTCGGCCTTTTGTTAATGCCTAGCTAGAGAAGACTATTCCTTATCATAAGAGTGACAAGTGTACTGCAAACAATATCAATATTTTCCTCCAGAGTACATGCTTGGGAATATTTATCATTGATAATTACTAAATAACTAGTACCTGTCCTAGACAATTTTAACAATGGTTTTCAATTATTTTCAGTGGGCAACTTATTTAGCAAACTTCTCTGGTCTCTTTCTCTAGTATAACTTATCCTTGAATTGTGCAAATAAGCGATCTATTAATTAGTTAAGCTGAACTTTATTTATTACTTTGGAATCAATTCAATATATTGAAACAACATAATGCCAACTGCAAAATAGAAATGTCATGAAAATGAATGATTTATGATTGTCCTTTAATAAGGATTAACCCTCTTTTTCTTGTGAGTTATAAGTTATAACCATCACCATGGTGTATTTGCTTCATGTTTATCTCCTAGGTTTGGCAAGACAAATTATTCACAAATTCTTGATTATCTTAGAATGTCTGAGAGCTATACTAAACATAAGAAGAAGCTTAAGCTAAATAAACTTTCTGTGGAAAGCAATAGATAGATTGGCTTGCAGAGATGATGTAAAGTTTCTCTGTTTTTTATATCTTTTTGTAATACAACCCTTTGCTTTTACTGTTGTGTTAAGCTCTAATATTTGCAAGTATTTTGGCAATGACCACAGGAAAAATTAAATTTAATCAAAGAAAAAACAAAGCTAGCAGTACGATTAGCTTGGACAAAGGCAAAGCTCGATGCCTTTGGAGATAGATATTTGGAGGAGGTTGAAGCAAAGACACAGATGCATCGCAGATTCGTGGAGGATTCAAGAAAGTTGAAAGAAGAGCTTGTTGCAGCTAGACTTGAGTATTTTGATTTAAAAAAGCAGCTCATGGGCATTGAGTGAGTTTACCTTGGGGAATATACAACGTGATTTGGCTTCTCAAATTACAACTGTAATAAACTGAATACAGCATTCTCTTGTATTATATGGTGAATTGTCAAGTTCTTGTCAATATGTGTAAATTCAAAGTCGAGATTCAATCTCTCTTTAATAGGAATGAATCTTGAACAGTTTGAGTTCATTTTAGACTATTACCTGTGTTTTTGTGTTTATAGTGTTATGAAATTAGTATCTAAAAGGCTCTTTCTGGGTAATCATTTACAATAACTTCACATGTTACCATGTTTGTTTTTTTCATTTATCAGAGAAATAATTAACGGCCTTCAATGTGAATATATGTTGTTTACAGAAATGTTCTTAGAATAAAATGGGCTTTTGACAATCAACTTTTGAAAGCCTAGACTCCAAAGTCTAGTTAGCAAGAATCTTTGGGCATAAAATTAAAATAGCTTGTCTATTACTGTTTTAAAAAATAGCCAAAAAGACAATTTTTTCAGGAGTGTCAAGACACCATAAAGTATTAGTTTTTAAGGAAATTAACCTTGTTCAAACAATTCTTTCATGCAAAAGAGTACTCGAGACGTCGTGTATATATGTGTTAGGGTGGGTGTTTGTGATGTATTCATTGACATCAATAAGGATACCATCATCTCATGTCTAGTGTGTTTGAAAATTATAAGTATTTTATGGAATAAGTGTCAAACACATAAAGGTGAATAAGTATTGTTTGCATGTGTAACGTCAATTGCTTGATCAAAATAAGTTTATCATAATTAACATTTAATGCTGCCTTGCACTATCATTAGAATGCATGCTAGAAGGTTCAACGTGAGATGCTCTATGAAAAATCTGAAAAAAAAATTAGGGATTTTTTTTGGCATGGCTACAAGAGGAGGCCTAGAGCCTTCCACCCAACAAGATGCATTGACATGTGCCAATACTCAGAGGCCCAAGAAACAAAGAATGTTGAAACAAACAAGTAAAATGAAAAGTATCAATACATATAAAGTTTTTCCAACCATTGTGAAAGGATGCTTTAAAATAATAGAGAACCTAAGGTTGAAGAGAAAATTAAAGAAATCCTAGAAGAGATTTTATGAGCAATCAACCGTAGAGCTATTCCTTTTTGGGGTCGTGGCCATCATAATAAACCTTGAGATGGTGAGTGATATTGAAATATCAAATTGGACATGTACATTGGAAACTGGAAACTGTGCACTGAAGACATTTTTTGTAGCAATCTTATCACGAAAGAGTAGCAATAAATTTTGAGGGGGTTGTATTTCCTCAACACAGCAGGGCATGGATCCCCTATTTACATCAAGCTAGAATGGAAAGGTGTTTAGAGAGCACACATATGTGTAATCTTATATGAACTTTTGTTGGAATTTAAATATGAAGTAATCTTAAGTTTTTGAAAATTTGTTCGACAGATATTTGAACTTGTTTCTAGCTGAAAAAGAGGAGATTGACAATATATTAAAGACTTTGTGCCTACTTAGACATAACAAATTGGCTCCAACCTTCAATAATGTTACATTATGAAAGATTTGAATGTACTCAACAAAAATATTACAAATGTTTTTTATTTTGAATGTTGCAATATATCCATAATGAAGACAAGAAACCGTAGAGTAGATGATAAAAAGGAACAACATAAATTAACAAGTTGAAAACTAAGTTTGGCCTTTGAATGTGATTCTAGAGAACATGGAAAGAATGTAACAATAAGGTAAATTGGAGAATCCTAAAGCATTGGGGATAAGGATTGAGAAGTAGAAGAGACAAGGCCTAGAGAACAATTTGGAAAGGTGGGGAGAAATGCAAAACAAATAATAATAGCACTAGTGAGCATGTTGTATGATCCTAGTTGTTGTTGTGGAAGGTTGTCTTTTATATAATACTGATGTTTGTGTTTCTTTTACAGTGTTGGTTGTTGAAGGGACTTTAACAATTTTGATGACCTGGTGTGATATACAATTGTAATAAGAAATAAAATGCACACCAGGGTATACCAATCTCTTAAAAATGTGTTTGGATACCATAGTGTTGAATGTTTTTCAAAAGGCTTTAAAGTGATCACAATATGTTTCCAATGGGTAGTCTCCTTTCCTTAATAATGCTCCAACTAAAAATGTGATCTACACTCTAGTAATTTGTATTCATGTTGAAGTTGACCCCTTCTATTTTAAATTTTTCTTGTTATATGTAACTATTAAATAATCCACCTATCTTTACAATCATGCCATTTGCAGAGAAAAGGATAAAGGTTAACACCATATCAAGGAAACACTTGTCACCTTAGTCTCTTTGAGATTTTTCTTTATTCTATATATATAGTGTTAAAAGAGTGCTAGAGAGAGAGGGAATCTAGTAAACTCCATTGATTGTCTTTCTATGTCAAGAAACTCTAAATAAGGCACATCCACAACCTATTATTTTCTCAATGTCACATATAATTGCAATAACAAAAAAATGCACACTACCACTGTATCATAGTGTGAGATACATTTGTAATAAGAAACAAAATGCACACCAAGGTACACCAATTTCTAAAAAAGGCATCCATACACTATATTGTTGAATGTCTTTCAAAATACTATAAATTAGTAATAATATGTTTACAATTGGTATTGTCTCATATCCTTAATAATGCCCCAAGAGTGAAGATGTGATCTACAATGTAATAACTTGTATTCATGTTGAAGTTGACCCCTTCTAATTTGAAAATTTCTTGTTATATCTAACTATTAAAGAATTTATCTATCTCTACAATCATGCCATTTGTAGAGAAAAGGATAAAGATCAACACCATTGTCACCTTGGTCTGTTTGAGGTTTTTCTTTATTCTATGTATAGTGTTGAAAGAGTGCTAGAGAGAGAGAGAGCACCCACTAAACTCCACTAATTTTCTTTTTATGTCAAGAAACACTAAACAAGGTGACACTTGCAATTTTTTGATAATCACAATCTAACCTCTTAACATTTTGCCTATAGAGCATAGGTTCATCCTAACATGAATTATAATTTGTTTGGGAATAGTTTAAAGAGAGGAGTTGTACGAGTACTAGTTATCAAGGATTAAATTTTCATAATAGCTTTGTGGAATGTTTTGGGCATGCCTACTAGAAATCAAGGCATTAAAAATTGTAGTTCAAATAATAATCTGTAGCTCTTGTTTATAGACTTTGTTCCCCATTCATGGGACTCCATTCTTTCCTTTATGGTTTTTTACGTGTAGTTCATTTATTTGGTTTTAGTAAACTAAGGTTTCGAACATTCCTTTGAGTTGTTGCAATCACATGAAGTAGACTAGATTTATTATGAAATATTCAGTTTCGAAAGAGATCTATTAAAGTGTCATTTCATGCACGTACATCTTATGGAGTTAAGCATGTGCACTAACTATTTGCAATTGATTCATTTTATTTGCACAATTTGTTTCTTCTTCCTTCAACATTTGACTACAAGCCTTTCAATGGATCCAAATAGACCTACACTCGAATATTTTCAACCATTGTAGTCAATAGAAGTAGGATGTTTCTATTTGACAACATTCATTTTGAAACAAGCCCATGAATCAATGAACTCATAAGTATCTCAAGTAAAAATTACATTTGGTGTTTCTATGAATGTTATTAACATTTAGACTATTGTACAATGGTCAAGTTGAGGACTTTAGATTTGAGGTTGAAGCCATTGAAAGAATCAGTCACAAAAGTTCGATGTATTTGCTTGGTTACAATGTTGAAGGTACATATAGGATGCTTATCTATGAGTTTGTAGACAATGGTAATTTGTAGCAATGGATTCATGGAGATGTCCCTTTCTTTATTCCAAGAATGATATTCATCATAATATCCGACGTAAAACAATCAGAGAAGGATTACATTCAAGCACAAGTTGATATGTTCAACACTTCAAATAATGAATAAAGAGAACCTTCCAAACAACTAAATCCATTCTCATTAGTATTCATGGAAGCAATTTTATTAACCCAAATTTCACATGCCAATTGCAAATCAAGCCTACCACTCCAATCATCCAACGACTACAAGCCCTACAAGAAAACATAGGACTTTTTAAGCTTGTAGTTCAAATCTACAAAAGGCATTGATACATCAAATCTTCAAGAACTATTTATAGTCTAAGGGAAAGCACATTCAAGCACTACAATGGAAATCGAGTTTCTAATATATTTCTACGACATAACATAGTATAGATTGCATTACTCCAAGAAGATCAAGATCTTACCATGGATTGATCATCTAAAGTTATTCCAAGGTCTGCAGGGGACACAAAAGAACAAAAATGCATTCAACAATTCATGACCTGCCATGGTCACAAGCATGCATAAATAATTAGAGAGAAAACAAAACTCCATCAACGATCAGTCTCAAGAAAACCAACTTACATCTCAAAAATAAAAACATATGTTCAATAAAAAGATTCAATGCATAATGTTTAATGTAATGAAAATTTTCCATATTTACCAACTCGGAAGGGGACAAAGTAAGCTATTAATCCTACAAAAGAAAAGGCCTCATCAATATATCATCATAAGGTTACCAATATAGTTCAAGCATCAGAGTTTGGAGATCATACATGGTTCACAATGGAGGCTTAAATTCCAATTCAAAAAAATTATCAAGTAACCTTAAAAGAGCATACAAGCCCTACTCTGTTTCAAGCAAGTCAAAGATCTTGACAGAGTATAAGCAATACAAGTTTTAAGTTTCCTAAATGCTTATAGCAAACAATCTAGTGGTTCTTCTCATTTAAAGGTCAAATAGATCATCATTATGTCTAAAGACAACCAATTCTAAACATAACAACAAGAGAAAACAAAGTATTTCAATTTTAAGTTTCTCTACATATCTCCTAGCCAACTATCAAAAGGCATTTGCATTCAAGACGAGCTTGATTCCAGAAATAAGAATGCGCATAAAGTCATTATCCTCAAAGCAACTCAACAAAGTATGGTTACAAAAACTATCAAACGAAAACATGCTTCACTCCAACATATCCAACCAAAAGGGAACATTCTACAATAGCGAAAAAAGAGATAAAAAAGACCACCACAAGAAGAGATATAAGATCTCAAGTTTACACTACTCATTACTAGATTTCCAAGTGCCTACCTCTGAATACATCTCATGGATACAAACCATATAAGGAAATAGTGCATAGTGGATATAATAAAATCAAACTTCAAAACTTCTCAAAGGAAACCAACTCCATCTAACTTCTATCAACAACTTTCAAAGTGTAACATCCCCACTATAATCCTAGTTTAATTAATGCATAATGTAGATATGAATGTGGCTATGGCCAAGCGATTTAATACCTGAATGCATTTTTTGTTTTTAAATAAAAAAAAGCATGATACCAGCTACTAGGGGATATGGACATAAATGGGGGATGAGTTTTTCCACAAGAGGAGAGACTGTTTAAGAGGGGTCCAAAGGTGAAATTAATTATGGGTGGGTGTAAGAGTCACATCCCATAGTTATTGGAGAGCATGGGGCTGAGTACAATCAATTTGGGAAATAGTGCAAGTCAAACAAGAAAGACAAAATAGAGGAAATTTGTATGGGTAGTGACAGATAGTTTTTACACATTGATTTTTACATGAACAACAAGTAGAGAGCAGAGAAAAGAGCATTGGAGATAGAGCAAGAAGGCTGGGAGAATTCTGGGGCATGTTGGAGCGTATTGGAGCACTTTGGAGGTGAAGACTGAAGAGTCGGATTGTCCGGATTGAAGAGTGAACTCTTGTGGGAGTTGCATTGTAACAAGAAGTGGTTGTTGTTGTTGCTAGTAGTTTTCCTGGTAATGAGTTCCCTTGAGCTCCTAGTAGAGAGATTCTTAGTTATATGTGCCATAATGACCCTAATAAACGAATGGGACACATGATGGACTGAGAATAGTGAAGGGGTACATTCCTTGGGTTGGGCAGGTCAAGAGGAAGAGAGCTAGAGGAAATTTGGAATTGTTATAGGAGAATACCAGTGGGTTGTAGGATATTGAGCTATGAGAGGACTGTGAGAGACATCTTTTTCTTGTGGATTCCTAGCCCCAACTCGGGGGTGACTTGCTGTTGAGATTTGAACAATGAGTCTATGGTTGGGTGGAACATCCTTCCCAAGCTACTGGTTGTACAATTATTTTTAAAAGATAAGTGTTTAATTTTTTTCTTGTGTTAATTTATGAGTTTAATTCTTGTTCGTTTTACTCTATGCATAAGAATGAATTATATGATGTTATGGAGAAATTATAAGTTGCAATGACGTTTTTAACTAGTATGGACAATTTTTTGAGCTTGATTGTTATGTTCTTTCTAATTTGAGCTTTAAATGTATTTGTTAATCGATTTAGTAGTAATGGTAACATATTCTTTTGCGGTGTTCGAATCATCGTGCACCGTGAGAATAGTTGTTGGGCATAGTACAAAGCATGTTGCATGCATCGTGAATAGTTGTGTGAAATACAAGGGTTGTTGCACATGCAACTTGTCTGAATGAGGACACAACAATCATGTTCATTTATAATGATGTAGATGCATTTAATTATATGGTATCAGGCAATGGTTAAATCTGTGTATAATTCATAGCTGGTTAGCTACATGAATTTAGTTAGCAGAAAAAATTTGGATTTATGTGTATTTTCCACAACTAATATTCCTCGGTTAAGATGGAGGGCGTTATAGAATAGTATGAGATATTTCTGGTTGAACAATGGAGTTTTATGGGGCTGAGATCAACAAGAAGTGGGTAAATTGGTCATTTCAACAGTTGAGTTGTGCTGAATTTTGGGAAAAACAGTAAAGTCTGAGTGAAAATTCCCAAACTTCTAAGAAAATTCAAGTCAGAATTGCACTCAGAATAGTTGTTATGGAGGGGTCATTTCAACTTCCACGCGACTGAATTTGTCTTACACAAGTGAGTCGAGAATTTTTAGGATGGTCACGATGGTGCGCAGTTTGTGCACTCAACGTTGGCGCTGCGTGATTCAAAATTGCAGTGTGCAATGTGCACATTAAATATTGGCATTGTGCGGTGCAGAATTGTGAAGCGTGGTATGCACATAAAATATTGGCATTGCACAGTGCAATTGTGGTGCGCGATATACACATTAAATATTGGTGTTGGGTGGTAAAGAATTGTGGTGCGCACTGAATATCGGTGCGCGATATAAAAAAAATTGTGCGCACCGGAAATTGGTGCATGATACAAACGTTTGGTGCATTGAATATTGGTGTGCAATATAAAAAGTTGTGCGTGCTGAATATTGGTGCTTGATATAAAAAATTGTATGCACTGAATATTGGTGCACGATATAAAAATTTGCGCGCACTGGATATTGGTGCACTATATAAAATTTGTGCACACTGGATATTGGTGCACGACATACAATTCATGTGCATTGAATATTGGCACGTGATATAAAAATTTGCGCGCATTATATATTGGTGTGGCATGAGAATTTGTTGGCATTGATTATAGATGTGTGGTATAGAAGTTGTGTGCATTGAATATTGGTGCACATGGAGTGCACTAAATTTTGGTGTTGTGCACTTTGGACCTAGCGCGTGCAGAATATTATTTCATAATACATAATTGATGAGTGTGAGAGATTCGAAAAGGAGGAAGAGAAGAAGGATACCACAAACAAAATTGTTCTTTAGCCAAAAACGTAATTTGGAAATAATTAGAATAGATTAAGTAGGATTGAGATTAAACTTTTGGGTTTTTCCCGTAGTAAGGAGGGCTACAGATGTGCCAGAGAGGGCCATTGGCCAATTATGCTCAAATTTTCTAGAAAATTCAAATTACATGTTTTTGAAGATCAGGGTCAAACTCGGTGGCAAGAACACAATTATTGTTGAAACTTGTACAAAGTGTCAGAAATGAAAACATGAAAACATTGTGTGAAGGAATTAGCTATATTCTAAGGGGTTTGGAATGGATATGCCAAATCATGGCAAAATCCACTATTCCGGGCCACTTTTGGGGTTTTTTTGAGATTTTCAGAGGAAAAGGGTCTCAAGATGGAAAATCTGGATTTTTTTTTATTTATTTCAACATTTTGTATAATGATCAAGCCAAAAAACTTTATCTTAGTGAAATTTTTCCAAGTGTGCAATTTGGGAGATAACCAGTTTGGCTGAAAATTCTTAGTTTGGGAAAAAGGGATGAGGAAGGACAAAGTTGTCATTTCCAAATTGTTGCAGTTTTTTTACCGGAGCATCAAATTGACAATTTGAGATATTTTATGAATTCCCTACCATCATTGTTATCTATGTCTCATACAAAAATTTCTCTAGTTTCTGACATATTTACTTCTACAAGTAACGTAAGTTGGTGTCTGGGATTAATTGCACCATAATGAAAAGTGTGCAAAAGGGGTGAATTAGCAATATTCAAATGATTGTAATTTTTTTCTCTGAGATCATAATTGAGAAAGAAAGCAGTCATTGGAAATACCTTAGATATGAGGATCCATATATCAACCCAAAAAATTGATCTATGTAGTTTAAGTTACAACCAACACAAAAGAAGATGACTGGTGGGATTAATAAGCAAAAAAAATTATGCATTCTTTTCCAGAACTATGTATATATTTTTGTCTAGCATAAAATTATTTGCATGCACATTTTCTTACAAAATTTAGAGTTACAGGAAGGAAGTTTGTTTCTTGTATGGAAACCACAACCATGGAAGATGCCTAAGGGTCCTACATCCTACAGTCATGAAGAGTAATTTAAAGGGCTACATGTCAGCATGGGAAATGTTGACATACAGTCTAATGAAAGAAGAGATAGGAATGAGCCTATGGCTATGAGAATTCTGCAGATAGAAGTGCATATCTATAGGGATGATAATGAAAATATTATGAAATCTCAAGAAGAGATACTTCATAGTTTAGTATGTTGCAGAGGAAATCCCATAAAGACTCTGGCAAGAAACAAACAACTAGTGCTAGACAAGTGATAGCATCTGAATCCCATAACAGAAGGGACAAGCATGGATTATAGGAAGACAAGGAGCATGAGCATGCACCATTATTCCTGAGGGAAATCCACTAGGACAACTTGTGCAAGTTCAGGGCCGTCGAGTATCCCAAGTGTGTCTCCTATCAAGAGATAAAGGAGAAGGTATGAACGAGATATCTTGCAAGGTGAACTAAGGAAGATTAAGCCACCAACTTTCAATGGTGAGCGCTAAAAGGGAGAAGAGTTTGAGGAGTGACTGTTGGAAATGAATAAATATTTCCAGTTGCATGATTATCTCTCCAGGGTAGAAACAAGAATTGCAACCTACCACTTGCAAGGAAAGGAAGCCATGTGGTGGGATCAACTTAAGAAAGAAAAACACCTTGATGAGAGGAATTTCTCATGGAGGTAGTTCAAAGGATATTTCCAAGAGAAGTATTTATCTGAGCAACACTATGAAAGGAACATGAAAGAGTTCTTTGAACACAAGTTGGGAGGAATGACAATGGATGAATATGAGAAGAGGTTCTTTGAGTTGTTGAAGTATGTGGAGTTCATCAAGGATGAGAAGGTCGAAATCCAAAGGTTTCTTAGTGGATTACCCTCCTTCTACAGTGAGAAGATACAATATGATAACCCCATGATTTTGGAGGAGACCATAAGGAAAACAAGGCATCTTTATGAGAAAAGCAGAGGGAGGTCAGTCTTAAAAAAAACTTGGAATGCCAAGATGAAAGGAAAGAGAGATCAAAGGAATAAAGGTTTTAAGCTACCAGTTTTCAAGAGCAAATCCCAATAAAATTAGCAAGGACATTCAACCCAAAATGAGCACAATACAATAGATTCATTTGGAAAAAGGCCAAGGAAAAAACCTGTACAATGTTGGGGATGTGATGATTAGTCATTTGTAAGAGGTTGCCCTCATAAAGATTGAAAGAGTAGGGACTTTCACATTTTTTGTTTGTTAATTTATGCGAGACCTGTTGGCTCTGTGATTAACACATTGTGAGAAACCGCGACTCGGGGGTATCTAAGTCATCAAAATCACCAGGGGATCGCACAGAGCTGTGACCACTGGCCTTAACATGGTTGGATATTTTTGTCCCTTGGGTTTTGAGCCGGTGACTTTAACATCCACGGAGGTGGCTTAACAACACACTCCCGTCAACATTGTCCTACACCTCGGGGACTAGGACTTTCCACAACATTAGGGAGGCTGAAATTGTTGAAAACATGGGAGGAAACATGTCAAGAATTTATGCATCCTTGGAAAAAGAGGTAGAGTATCAATCTCCTTGATTGAAGTGGAAGGTAAGATTGATAAACAACCCACATTTAATTGATTTTGGAGCTAGCCTTAGTTACATAAAATCTAACATTGTTGAAGATTTCACTTGAAAATAAGTAAACATAATAAATATTTAGTTGGATTAGGTTAGCCATGGGGGATAATAGAAAGATCAATGAGTTGGTTATGTTGAATTTTCAATGAGCTATGTCTCATGCATTTAATTTAAATTTTTGTTTTATCTTTTACTTGAACCATTGTTGAGATTTGGATACCTTGGAAGAGTGGTCCCCATGTGCTTATGAGTCTCTAAGCACAAAGGGGGAAGACTTACCCTCATACTTTACTTTATGATTCTAATTTCACTTTGACTTAGGGTTTTAAGTCAAAATTGAAATATATCCTAAACCTATAAAGTGGCCAATTAATTCTAATGTGGGTGAATTAATAGACATAAAGCAACTAAGGAAGTGGGTTTCCTTGGTAGAGATTAATGGAGTTGATCACCCATTGATAAGACTTGGCTAGATCTAATCTAGGCCATTGATCTTTAGGGTTGGCATGAGGAGGCTAAAGAGAGGGTAAAGGCATTTGGAGACTCATTTGGATTTTTGGAGAGAGAGGCACATCTTGAGGAGGAGGAAGCACTTCATGAGGGATTTGAGAGAAACCCTTGAGATATTGAGGAGGATATCTTGGTTGCTTGGAGCTTGCATGTAGAGTATTTCCATGGAGTCTTATCTTTCATTCTTGAGAGGGAGCACTGCTTGGAAGCATCTTGAGGAGGAGGAGCACATTTATTATCCTTGAGTTGCTCACTGGGAGGAGGACTTGTCAGATCATAATGAAATCTGATTCATAGGGAGAGGAGATCTTGAGTGCTAGTTTCTGTGGAGAGACTTTCGATTTGGAGCTCAGTTTATTCGTGATCATTTCACTAGGAGGAGGGGCACATGAGTTGGGAGATGGCTACAGTGCTTGAATCGCTTGGAAGGATTTGAGCTCCGGCAAGTTTAAATTGGAAATGACCTGGAGAGGAAATTCCTGTGGAGAGGATTTCTCATTGGGAAACAGATGACTTGAAACCTGATTAAATATGAGAGGGCAACAAAGGAAGAGAGCGCTGCAGTTTAGGCACTTCTCTTTAAGTTCTTGTTACACACAGATGGTTTGTGAGGAGCTTGCTATGTATATGAGTTCCATTGTATTTCATTACTTATTTGTATCTCTTACTTTAATCACAATTATATAGACATATATCCCAAAAGCTAAAGTTTTTAGAGTTTTATCCAGTCGTATTGACCAAAAATACACATGATAAAATTTATGCATGTTTAGAAGTGTAGATCAACATTTTTAAAGTTTTCAAGATCTAGAGTGAGTGTTATGTGTTTTTAAGTTATATTGCATGTGCTAACATTGAGATAAGAAAACACTTGCAAGGAGCACCAAAGAGCACTTAACCTATAAAACATTGAAGGCGAGAAAGTGGGATGACATTTAACATCCCTAAAAGCGACAAAAGAAGACAATATCTGAGTTGAAACTAGAGCTTCATACTAAGGTCAGGTTGAGACCTTGGTGGCGGCCTCATCAGGACCTCCCGAATTTCAACAACCACTGCTTCTGGCAAACCAAGATCACAAAGAGAGAATTTCAACAACCATAACTACTACAACAAACCAAGATCACAAGAAGAATAACCATGCACAAGAACACAAGAAGTATCCTAGGAAACCCTTCTCAACAAGGGAAGAAAACCCAACCAATCCTTTTCTATATTCTTCAAGAGAAAGACCTCCCACACCATCACCAAACCTAGAACACAAGAGGGTGTTGTAATTCTCATAATTTCATACCACAACTTATGAAATCATGAAATGACACAATGTTAAGTGTGTTTCCTCCATGGGGATTCACCTTTATTTATACAAGATTTATCACATAAAATGATGTGTTTATTGGTGCAATAGGGCTGACCTCAATAACTCAAAATATAATTAATAATTACCATATTAATTATCTTTTACTTTATGGTGGGGCCGACCTGAACCCTTTACATCACAAATAGGGTTACAGGTAAGTCTGACTCTGGGACAATATAGCAAGGGATATCATACACCCACTAGTGCTCAACCACTAGGGGCACATCCATATGTTCTCATCCACAGGGATGTCCACATCTCTATCTCACTACATCTCACAAGAGAATCACACTCAATAGTGCTCAACCACTATTTTCACATTCACCTGTGCTCAACCACAGACACATCCAACTCAACAGATCGATTTCTCATTGTGTCTCATAGGATAATCACACTCTCTAGTTCTCAACCACTAGGATCACATTCACCAATGCTCGGCCATAGGCACTTCCAACTCAGCAGATGGATTTATCACTGCGTCTCACAGGAGAATCATTTGGAGTATCACATCATATCAACTCTCTGCACATAGGAGACCAGTACATCGTTTCATCTCCATCTCAGAGAGAACGACACACCCAACTCATGGGCTTCCTCACCCTACAGGGGCACACAACATTCAATCTCCGTCTCAGAGAGGAACCACACACCCAACTCATGGGCTTCCTCACCCCACAGGGGCACACAACATTCCATCTTCGTCTCAGAGAGGAACCACACACCCAAATCATGGGCTTCCTCACCCTAACAAGGGCACTTAACGTTCCTTCTCTTTCTCAGAGAGGAACCACACACCCAACGCATGGGATTTATCTCATGTCGACTCACTCAGTATGTGTCTTGGAGGATGTCTCACGCAACTGTAATAATCAATTCTTCCTCTTAGCTAGGGAGACATTCTCCATCAGACCAAGTCTCGCATGAAAGTACTTGAACTCCATCTTCGTTGTAGTCATCAACACTCCCTCTCAGCTAGGGAGGTATTCTCCACCAAGCCATTTTCTCATGGAAGTACTTGAACTTCGTATTGGCAAGCGATTTTGTGAAGATATCTGTAATTTTCTCATGTGTAGGAAGGTACTGCACGTGTATTGATTTCCATTGCAACATGTCTCTGATATAATGATATTTTATCTCAATGTGTTTCAATCTATGATGAAACACATGGTTCTCAGGGAGATTCACACAACTCTGGTTATCACTATGAATAATAGTAGGATCCATCTCATGATCGAATAAATTTGTCAAAAGTTTGTGAAGCCACATTGCTTTGTGGACTGCCACACTCAATGTTATGTACTCTTCTTCTGCA
Source organism: Picea sitchensis (assembly GCA_010110895.2). Classification (NCBI taxonomy): domain Eukaryota; kingdom Viridiplantae; phylum Streptophyta; class Pinopsida; order Pinales; family Pinaceae; genus Picea; species Picea sitchensis. Next base: position 30,789 of record SNQJ01S0039146.1, read on the forward strand.
GTACTCAATGCCACAGAGCTTTGTTTTCTATTGCACCAGGAAACCATGGAAGACCTTGAAGTAAAGAAAAAATTGAAGGTTTTCTTCCGGTCCACTGCGCTCCCTGCCCAATCTGCATCGGCATATCCCTGCAAGCTCAAGTCTACACTGGGGTCATATCGCAGGCCATATCCAACTATGCCTCGTAGATATCTCAACACATGTTTCGCTTCTATCCAGTGAGTCTGTCTCGACTGACTCGTGAATTGACTAAGTACATTTATTTCATAACATATATTGAGTCTGGTTTTAACCAGATACATTAGTGATCCAATCAGTTGTGTATCAATCTTGTCTGAATCGTCATCATTCATTTTCTTCAAATCCATCACCATCGGTGTGGGAATGTATTTACATTCTATCATATTGCACTTATTTAATATCCCCACTGTATATTTTCCTTGACTCAGGAAAATATCATTGGTCCTCTGACATACTTCTTGTCCTAAGAAGTAGTGCATCATACCCAGATCCTTTATCTCGAAATCAGAAGTCAAAGCTTGCTTGTGTCCAACAATAAGGCTCCCTAAGTAAGTCACCAAAATCAGGCTCTCATCACCAACAATGTAATAATATAGGTTTGGATCAACAATACTCTTGTTGAAGCCTAAACTCATCAAGAATCCATCCATCTTCTCGTACCAAGCACGAGGTGTTTGCTTTAGTCCATACATGGATTTCTTCAACTTGTACACATGATATTTCTTGTCGTATATCACGAATCCTTTTGGTTTATCAATTTAATCTTCTTCCTCAATATCACCATTGAGAAATGTTTTCTTTACATCCATCTGATGTAGTTTCCAACTCATGGATGATAGTACGGATGGAAGTGTATCGAGATACTGGATCAAATGTCTTATCATAGACAACTACCCCTATTTGTGGGAATCTTTTCCTTCTTCTCAAATATTTTTGACTCCCTCTGAGTCAAGTGAATCCCTCTGAAGTCTGAAGGATAACCTTCTTCCTTTGTTGTTAACTTTCCTGGAACAAGGAAACAAACGAAAGGAAAAAAAGACAAGAATATCTCCTAGAGGAGATTCATGAGTACATCTCTAGAATCAAAACAATTTAAGGATTGTTGTCACATCTACAATACCTACTTGTAATGCAACAACTTTAGAAATGTAGATCAGAGGCATGCTAATTAAAACAATCAAATATGGAGTCTTCACTTCCAGTGTGTTGTTCTTATGAATGCACTGAGATCCCTCTAGGTCCATTATTGCACCAAGGGTTCCTTCCTCCTGCAAGTATCCTTATGACAATGATGCAAATAATATATATATATATATACAAGTGCATACCCGAGAGTGTATACTAATGAAGATTCTTCTTGAGAAAATTCCCTTATAATGATGCATTTTTCATGACTGTTCATAACTCATGGATATTAAGGTGTCCGAGTGCTCTTCTCAAAGACAAAATGGAGATCCTCCAACTGTATGTTCCAGAACATCAACCTTAAAGGGTACTTCATTCTTTACTTACTTGACCTTAGATTTTTACTGAGAATCACCCTCAATACAATATTTTGCCTCTGCTGCAACAATCTTCTTTATTGATTTTCAATTGCCCTCAATCCCCTTTGTTTCTTTTTGTCTCAAGCCATTCTGTGCTGCCTCAACAAAATATGTTTCCTCTATCATATTAATGGAGCTAATCAATCTTTTATATTCCTTCAATTTCACTTAGTAAACATCCCCAGGTACATACTCAATATTCTCACAACTGTTTCAATACTTGCTCTGTCAGTAGCTTGCACATTTTAGTCATATTTGTGCACACTCCTTGTTATTTCAGTCATTGTTGTAGCAACCTTCTTTTTCATTTTCATTTTCCTATAGATGCTATGTATGTTGTAAGAGATATCCCTCCATATATTTAATAATGCAATACCGATCTTATGCAAATCAAAATATAATATTGCAAATGGATTTTCTGCCTTAACCATTCTCTGCTCCAAGTAATCTCTAACACTAATTTTTTTTTTGGTTCAACAAGTTTCACCGATCCACTCTTCTCACCTACAAGCAACTCTAGATGAAGTGTTTTCCAAAGAGATATATGTCCATGATAGCCTAGTGTAACGTGAATTTTGAATTCCCTTTCAACAAGAAATACCTCTCTATCATTAGATACAGTTACACTAGACATTTCTTTTGATGGAGGTACTTTCAACAAGCGTTGTTTGCTTACCAATATCTTCAATGCAGTTAGGCAAGCGATTATAATTTCCCGTGGAGAGAAATTCAAGAGTAGATGGAACATCATAGGCAACAACACATGCTTTTTGTATCCCTTGATGTATAAAGAATAAAGATTCAACTGCTTCAGTAAAACACTGATCATTATTTGACAAAAATATTTCAAAAATATCAGCTGGGATATAACTCAGAATATTTCAAAAGTCTTTCAAAAATCCTTCTATATTCACTGAGATAAACTCATAATTTAGACTTTGCCACATATCTCCTTATCTGTGTTGTCACCGATCTGTATTTAGGGCTCTTCCTTGCTGCAGAAGCTTCAACCAACCTGCGGTCATGCTTTAGAAGACCCTAAACAGGGCTCGACCTAAGCTAGTAGGCCTGCATCTTCATAACTTTACCTTAGGTTCTGGTCCTTTCCTTCTACCATAGGGATATTCCTTCTGAGTTGCGACAGCCTTAGAGGCCTGCGACCAACCTCATTATTTACCATAAAAAATTAAGGGAGGTCTGGCCTCAACCTTTACCACTAAAGGAGAGGTCGGACCCTTGTTTCTTTATGTCATCAACAAGGTCTCCTCCCATGGCTACCTTCCTTTATTTGTTGTGGGGTCCGACCTCTTTTCTTTGCAATAGTAGCAAGGGTTTAGAAGTCTTTAGGTGACCACGGTCTTCCTTCAACCTTGAGCAAGTGGTATTCTTCAAGACCCGCTCTGATACCATGTTGAATTTTCAATAAGCTATGGCTCATGCATTTACTTTAAATTTTCTATTTAGCTTTTACTTGAACCATAACTACTACAACAAACCAATATCACAAGAATAATAACCATGCACAAGAACACAAGAAGTATCCTATGAAACCATTCTCAATAAGGGAAGAAAACCCAGCTAATCCTTTGCTATATTCTTCAAGAGAAAGACGTCCCACACCATCACCAAACCTAGCACACAAGAGGGTGATGTAATTCTCATAATTTCATACCACAACTTATGAAATCATGAGATGACGCAATGCTAAGTGTGTTTCCTCAATGGGGATTCACCTTTATTTATATAATACTTATCACATAAAATGATGTGTCTATTGGCACAATAGGTTCGACCTCAATAAATCAAAATATAATTAATAATTACCATATTAATTATCTTTTACTTTATGGTGGGGCCAACCTGTACCCTTTACATCACAAATAGGGTTATAGGTAAAGTCTGAATCTTGGAAAATATAGCAAGGGATATCATACACCCACTAGTGCTAAACCAGTTGGGGAACATCCATCTGTGCTCATCCACAGGGATGTCCACATCTATATCTCACTGTGTCTCACATGAGAATCACACTCACTAGTGCTCAATCACTAAGATGACATTCACCTTTGATCAACCACATGCATGTCCAACTTAGTAGATCACTTTCTCACTGTGTCTCATAGGACAATCACACTCACTAGTTCTTAGCCACTAGGATCACGTTCACCTATGCTCAACCACATGCACGTCCAACTCAACAGATCGCTTTCTCATTGCGTCTCACAGGTGAATCATCTGAAGTATCACATCATCTCAACTCTCTACACAGAGGATACCAGTACATCGTTTCATCTCTATCTGAGAGAGAACGACACACCCAACTCATGGGCTTCCTCACCCCATAGGGGAACACAACATTCCATCTTCGTCTCAGAGAGGAAACACACACCCAAATCATGGGATTCCTCACCCCACAGGGGCACACAACATTGCATCTACGTCTCAAAGAGGAACCACACACCCAACTCATGGGCACACCCAACTCATGGGCACACCCAACTCATGGGCTTCCTCACCCTACACAGGGGCACACAACGTTCCTTCTCTATCTTAGAGAGGAACCACACACCCAACTCATGGGATTTATATCAGGCTGACTCACTCAGTCTATGTCCTGGAGGATATATCATGCAATTGTGATCATCAACAGGTTAAATATTGTTCAATAGACATGAATGAACTCAACATAAAGGTGGATGTGAACACCATACCATTAGATTCATATGACTACCTAATTGGCATGGATTGGTTGGAAAAAGGCGATGCTATCCTAGACTATTGCAACAAGACAATAACTTGCTTGATGAGGGAGGGTAGCAAGGAAAGATTCAAGGCATTCTGAGAGTTGTAGTTGTTAGATAAATTTCAGCCACGCAATTGAAAAAGAGTTTCAAGAAGGGATTTCAAATTTTTGCAGTCCATATGGATGAGGTAGCCAGAGATAAAATGGAAAGTATTGAAGACCATCCAGTCTTGAAGGATTTCAAAAACCTTTTTGGGCAAATCTCAATATTTCCACCAAAGAGGGACATTGACTTCTCTATTGATGTGGTGCCAGGAGCTTCCCTAGCATTCAAGACACCTTACAAAATGAGCACTTAGAATTGAAAGAGTTGCAAATGCAGCTTGACGAAATTTTGAAAAATGGGTATATACACCCAAGTGTGTCACCTTGGGGAGTCCTAGTTGTTTTTGTGAAAAATAAAGATGGAACCTTAAGGATGTGTATTGATTTCAGACAACTAAATAAGGTAACAACAAAGAACAAATATCCTTTGCCAAGGATTGATGATCTTTTTGATTAGCTGAAAGGTGCAATAATATTTTCCAAGATTGACTTAAGATCAGGTTATCATCAAGTGAGGATAAAGGAAGAGGATATTATAAAGACAACGTTCAGAACGAGATATGGACATTATAAATTTATGGTAGTGCCTTTTGGACTATCAAATTCCACAGTTGTTTTCATGTGCCTGATGAATGTAGTGTTAAGGGAGTACCTAGACAAGTTTTTGATTGTTTTCTTAGATGATATACTCATCTATTCAAAGAAAAAAGAAGAGCATGGACAACATTTAAGAATGGTGCTGCAATTTTTGAGAGAGCACAAGTTGTATGTCAAACTAAGTGCATCTTTTATCAAAAGAAGATTTACTACTTGGGGCATATTATATCAACATATGGGATAATAGTTGATCCTGAGAAGATAGAGGCCACTAGAGGGTGGCTCGCACCAATAAATATGACATAGGTCAGATCATTTATGGGTCTTTGTGGTTATTTATGAAGATTCATAAAAGGGTTTTCAAAGATTGCACGCCCAATCGCTTCTTTGCAAAATAAGGGAGTGAAATTTGAATGGACTTCCAAGTGTGAAGAAAGCTTTTAGTAGTTGAAAGACACATTGAAAAATGCACCAATCTTAAATATTGCATATCCAAATGAAGATCTTGTAGTGTGCATGATTGTATGCGAGGACATGGTAGGGAGAGTCAGTAAAAAATATCATGTGGTGTGCTATGAATCTAGAAAACTAAAATAGCATGAAAAGAATTATGCTACACATGAATTGGAATTGGTAGTCATTGTTCATGCGTTAAAAATGTGGAGACATTACCTTATGGGTCAAAGATTTGAGTTAAGAATAGACCACTGCAGTCTGAAGTATTTATTTGGACAACAAACATTAAATGATAGACAAACTAGATGTATGGAATTTTTGAGTGAATATGACGTTGAAATTAAACATATCAAAGGCAAGGAAAATTAGGTGGTTGATGCATTCAACACAAGAGCTCATGAAATACATATTTCAGCCATTAGCATGTTCAACACAGATTTAAAAGAGAGAATTAGAGAGGCTGGAAACTCAGAACAACAATATCTAAAAATAAAAGAGACATTACAACAAGGCAATTTACAACAAAAAATTAATTATTATGAATTGAAAGTGGATGGAATCCTCATGTAAAAAGAGAAAATATATGTACCAAATTCCGTCGAGCTAAAAAATATAGTGTTAATGGAAATGCATAATGTGCCATCTACTGGGCACCCAGTATATAAGAAGAGAATTACAATTGTAAGAAGCCAATACTTTTGGCCATTGATGAAGAAATAAGTGGCTAATTATATTGCTAGGTGTCTAGAATGCCATAAGGTGAAAATAGAACATAGATATCCAGCAGGGATACTACAACCATTTCCCATTCCCGAGTGGAAATGGGAAGTGTTTACATTTGATTTTATTACAAAGATTCCCAGAACACTGAAGTATCATGATTCCATCATGGTGATGGTAGATAAATTGACTAAGAAAACACATTTTATTCCTATGAAGACAACACACAAGGCAACAAATATTGCAAAGATTTAGATGAAAGAAGGTTCCTAAGGAAAATGTGTTAGATAGATATCCAAAATTCACATCTAATGTTTGGAAAGTTTTTTTCAAAGGATTTGGAACAAACTTAAATCTTCGTACAACACATCACCCATATTCAGACGGGAAAACATAGAGGACTAATAGAATCATTGAAGACATGCTCAAAATGTATGTGATGGACCATCCATCAAAGTGGGAACTCTACATCCACTTGTAGAGTTTTATTAAAATAATGGGTATCATGCCTCATTAAAAATGAGCCCATTTGAAGCATTGTATGGAAGGAATTGTAATACACCAGAGGGTTGGGATAACCCAACCGATAGAGTTATCATTGGGCCATATTTGTTGAGGGAAATGAAAGAGAAGATGATAAAGATCAGGAAAAATTTAAAGGCTTCCCGATATAAGAAAAAACGTTATGCAGACAAGAATAGAGTTTTTAGAGATTTTAAAGTGCGCGAACATTTTTTTTCTAAAAGTGAAAGAGAAAATAAGTACGTTAAGATTGGGTTGTTTCCCAAAGTTGGCAGTAAGGTATAATGGGACTTTTGAAATATTAGAGAAGATAGGGCCAGTTGCATAAATGATAGGATTTCCTGCATCCAAGACAATGCATAATGTATTTCATGTGTCATTATTAAATAAATATGTTCCTAACTCTAACCACATAATTGATTGGATTGTGATCCATGTGGAAAACGAAGGGGATTTCCGGGTGGAACCAGTATGCATATTGGACCAGAAAGTCAAAGTGCTAAGGAACAAATCCATAGGGCCAGTAAAGGTTCAATCGACCTGCTATGGTCCCAAATATACAACATGGGAGCATGAAGAAACTATGCACGAGTAATACCCGTAACTTTTTGTCAATTTTGAAGGAAATGAAAATTGAAAATGAAAGACTCCATTTTTGGATAGCTAGATTTTTGGAAACACATCTCAAAATTCTAATCACTTGCATTGACATCCTTGATAAAACAATGGTGTAGCTCGATGGAATGAAACAATGAAGGGAGCATGTTCCTTGGGTCAACATGTTGAGAGAAATATGGGATTTTGGTTGAGACTACTATTGGAGGGTAAAAATTGCATAATTTTATTTCTTTTATGAATATTATAATGTGATGTAAATTTGTATATGTATTCGGCATGGTGTTGTGCATCAAGGATGGTGCACAATTGTAGGGGAGGGCGAATATAACATCCCCACTACAATCCCTATTTTAATTTATGCATAATGTATGTTATCACATAAATTGTAGGTTTGGAAAATACTGACCCAATCCACAAGATGGAAAGAACTACGGGAGAGTCTACCCACTGTCACCTTAGATAAAACCTCCCCTCACTTTAGTGAAGGAGAAATCCTATACAAGGGGGGAATCCTGGGTTACCCTAGGGGGATTTAGATAGGAAGTGAGGTGATGAAGGATGAAGCCCATATAGGTCAAGTTGTGGAGATATGGAAGGCTTGGGATGAAGTCTTGTCGATGAGGGAAGGTTTCCAAGAAGTAGTGTACTTGCAAAAGATTGGTGTACATGCCCGAAACACAAGAAAAGGCGAGTATACACGCCCAATACTCCAATGGAAAAGAAAGTGAATCTTTATGTCCTATATATCAGAAATAAACTATGATATAAATCAGCAAATAAATGATAATCAAAACTGGTAAATAAGTCACGAAAAGTCTAGTTAAAGATACAAGAGATGAGCTAGCAATGACTAGTATAACTCAAGTGAAATAAGAAAATACTTTAGCAACAATGTAAGGATGTTAAATGATGTTATTGCAGATATATTATGACATCCTTATGGATGTAGCATACATATGCTACAACAAAAATATATACCCCTAAAAATCAACAAAAAACTTGTCCAACAATTAGCCAATATCAAGTATTTTAACAATGACAACTTGAAGGAAACCTTTAGTGGTAGATTAGTGAGTAAAACAAGTGTTAAAGAGTAATTTGTTGCAACCCTAATGGCTGTAGATTAAATTTATAACAGCACCAAGAAATCCTTGGGAAATCAAGATGCCCTAGTGGCCTTATCAAGCCTAAAGCACATAGAAAAGATTCCAACTAAGACAATTTCAATATCTTGTAATTTCATGTATACCAATGCAATGATTTTATTTCTCCAATACAAGAGATTGGTGCCTAAAGCTATTGGGTTATGTAGTATTTTAATGAGTGATCTAGTTATGCTATTTCCTTAGGGGTGTAATCCTTTTTACTCCCTAAGGCAAGCAAGACTAGCTAGGAAAAACTAGGAGGGTTTAAGCCCTTTTACTCCTCCAAGTAACCCTTTGTACAAAAAATTATTCAAGAAAATTATGATAGGCTTGGTGGGGTTGTATGCCCTTATACTCCCCAAGAGCTTAGAAAATTAACCTTGCAACCAAGAAAGAATCAATAAAAAAGAAAATATTCCTTACCAAGTCCAAACATCAACAAGATAAACTCCTTTTTAACCAAGAAAATTCCATCACAATGAAAGAATTAGCCTCCAAGAGAAATAGTGCATCAATTCTCCATCCAATAGAAAAGAAAAACCATCAAAAGAACAAATAGAAGAAAGATATAAGTAAAATTTCCCAAGAGGGGCGCAAATTTCAGCCAAGGAGTCTTCCTCCCAAGTAAGAGTTATCTCAAGATGAAATGTCATTGATCTCTATTTATACAAGATCACTAAAAAGAGTGCGTCCAATTTAAATTAGGGTAAAACACAAAGTAAGGAGGCAAACCTCCTTTACTTTTCCCCTTTACAAATTTAAATTTGATTTGCACATAAGAAAATCCCTAAAACATGACGTCATCCCCTTGAGGGGTGATGTTTTGGCACATGTAGGAAGTTGTTGAGGTTAGAGAAGGTATCACTAGGCCTCCAATGGTCATGTGTCTTCAAGTCAAGAGCATCCTTCTTACTGCAAGGGATCTTCCATAAAAACGTTCCAAGTGTCCTAAGCAAGATGTCAAGCCTAGAAACATGGTATAAGATCTCCCAAGCAGGTCATTGGGATGAAAGAAGGCTAGGTGTCACTGTTTAAGGTGTCTTATTTTGCCTTCAAAGGAAATGTCCATCGTCAAGTTGGTCCCAAGGTGTGGGTCATGGCATCCAACCTATGGGATTCTTTCCCCAATGAAGGCCCAAGTTGGGCTTGTTCCTCCAAAATGTCCATCGATAAGGTCATGCAAAGACAGACAAGTACGCCCTCCAAGGATCTCAAGTCAAAGCTTCATGACAAGTAAAATCACATTTAATATAAGATCCATCCAAGCATGTACATCAAACTAGGGAAAGGCTTTGGGATAGTTTTCCAATGTGTCATTAGGGCACAAAATATGATTCAAAATCCTCCTCGACAATGACAATTTTGTTTTATCGTGCAAATTGTAGGTTGGGAAAATCTCGACCCAATCCAGAAAATGGAGAGAACTACGGGAGAGTCTACCCACTGTCACCTTAGATAAACCCTCTCCTCTCTTTAGTAAAGGATAAATCCTACACAAGGGGGGAATCCCGGGTAACCCTAGGGGGATTGAGATGGAAAGTTAGGTGATGAAGGATGAAGCCTCCATAGTTCAAGCTGTGGAGAGATGGAATGCTTGGAATGAATTCTATTCAATGAGGGAAGGTTTCCCAGAAGTAGTGTACCTGCAGAATATTGTTGTACCTACCCAAAACACAAAAAAAGATGAGTATACAAGCCCAATATTCCAATGGACAAGCAAGTGAAGATTTCTTTCATATATAGCAGCATTAAACTATGATATAAATCAGAAAATAAATGATAATCAAAACTTCTAAATAAGTCATTAAAAGTCTAGTTAAAGATACAAGAGACGAGTTAGCAATGACTAGTATAACTCAAGTGAAATAAGACAAGACTTTAGCAACAATGTAAGGCTGTTAAATGATGTTATTGCAGAGATATTATGACAGAATTATGGCTGTAGCATACATATGCTATATAAGCAAGATCTACCCCTAAAAATCAACAAACAACTTGTCCAATAATTAGCCAATATCATGTAGTTTAACAATGACAACTTGAAGGCAAACTTTAGTGGTAGATTAGTGAGTAAAACAAGTGTTAA
>SNQJ01S0039146.1:45771-57083 GCA_010110895.2 Picea sitchensis
AAAACTTCTGCAGCTTGTTTCGAGAATGAGGTATACTTATGTATTTTGCCAAATTATTTTGTTGAGTTAATAAAAAGGCCTACCCATTTGAGAGAAGGAACCGGAGATGTAGTCCACCAGGGACGAACTCCGTTATCAAGTTTTAATGTTCAGATTTGATGCTTATGTCTCTTCATTATTGAGCTTTTCCTTCTTTAATAATGCACTTTAATTTATGCTCATTTAATACAATTCTTTATAAGTCACTTCGATGAAAAGATTCCAGATCACTGTAAGGGGTCTTCCATCAAAACGTTCCAAGTGTCCATATTCACCACCACATACCCTAGCCCTAGGCAAGATGTCAATCCTAGAAACATGGTATAAGAGCTCCTAAGAAGGTCGTTGGGCAGGAAGAAGGCTAGGTGTCACTGTGCAAGGTTTCTTCTTCTTCCTCTAAAGGAAACTTCCATCATCAAGTTGGTCCTAAGGTGTGGGTCATGGCATCCAACCTGTGGGATTGCTTCTGTAATGAAGGCTCAAGCTGGCCTTGTTCCTCTAAAATGTCCATCAACAAGGACATGAAAAGACACACAAGTATTCCCTCCAAGGATATCAAGTCAAAGCATCATGGAAAGTAAAATCACATTTAATATAAGGGCTATCTAAGCATGTACATACAAAAATACCTCATCAAAATAAACAAGTGCTCAAAGACCCTATACAATTTTCCAATTTTAGGTATGGGAGGGTTGACAAGATGACTTATTGGGTGAATCAATATTAATAAGGCAAAGAGCATAACTTCCAATAAATTGTTCTATAATAAAAACACAACTTTAAATGCAACATACTTAAATGCTTGAAATATTAAAGTGACACTTACCACAATACCTGACTTGTACCTCATGGAGCAAGACCCATCGTCTTCTAGAAGCAAGATGTTGTGGTGAATTCCATCATGATGAACCGAGGATGCATGGTGGCGATGCAGATATTTGTCTGTCCATGTGGACGTTGTCAGTCATCTGTCTCTTGGTACTCCATGTCTACAACCTGAGGGCCTCGAGACATCATCTCCTTAGTTATCCCTAGAAATTGGGGATAACATCTAGCTCCCACTCGGGGACATGTACTCATCATAGAGTGCATGAGAATCTCAACATCTCTTGGTCATACATGTTCCTACACTGAAACATAAAACTGTAAAATATAGGGTGGCTCTACTCACCCTTTGTCCATATATATCAAAATCAAAATCTCAAAAATAACAACTAATCTAGAAAATAAAAATTTTCATTTTTCATATAATATGATAAAAGAGAAGCATGTAAATTAAAAAAAATGCTAGTCGAGAAAAATGAAATGCGGCTAAACTACCATGAGAAATCAAGATGAAAAATGCAAGAAAACAAGATGACCTGCCCACTTACCTAGGGCATGGGATCTGAAGAAGTCACGTACCTTGAATGTAGGGTCGGAGAAGAGACCCATCCACTGGTAATGGAATCTTTCTCCCCTCCAAATATTATAAGTAGTATTTTTCATTCTCGGACTTCTTCTTGATGATGTAAGGGCCAAACCAAGAGTTTCCATTCTTCTGATCATAGTTGGGCTTTCCCTTCTTCTTATTCCACATGAATGGAAGAATTCCTTCACTGTTGTTTATGTAGGGTATGTTCTCAATGTACGGGTATGAAGGTGGCTCTATGTTGACTTCATTTTTAATTGTCATCTGACGTTCTTTATCACCTTCATTTTCTTCTTTCTTCAATATCTTGATGGAACTTGGATCTTTTCCTTTGAATTTTTCAATTTTATCTTTGTATTCATTCATCATTGGAAGTAGTGCATCTATGCAGTCCTCCTGCATGAAAGGTAGGTCTCGTGGATCATACTCAATGGTATCTAGAACCTCATCAAAATCATCCCTATTACTATAATCAAGGTCATTATGATCCAATACATGTTTCTTGGGTACCTCCCGGTTATAGAGAATCTTGAGAGTACCATCTCCCATAGGAATGTGTGCATGAGTGAAGTCCATGCTGAGACACTCACCAAGAGTGGTCTTGCAAATCCTCGATAATAGCATGCCCCAAGAATCTGGAAAACAATTACCACTATGTTCATGATGAGGCCAATGTGAGGGAAATATTCCAGCTAGACTTCCACGTCTTCTATGAGACCATAAACCTTCACCTTCTTGGAATCAATGCCACATACTTTTTCATATGGAAAATTTGTTTTCAAAATGATGTATTTCATGACCGTCAAAGACATCATGTTTGTCGACGTCCTAGAATATAGCATGAATTTGTCCAAGTGGATATCATTTACACCAAGATATATGCAAAAAGGGAGGGTTGGTATCCCTCTATCGTCCATGGTACATGGTGTTTAATATCACAGGAGGATATTATTCCTCATTTGGCACCTTAAATGCATTCAACACTTACCTTATGATGAAATAAATTTTTCACATCTCCACCACAGGAACTGACATATTCATCTTTCAAAGCATGGATGAGACATATATGTTCAACTAAATCTCTTATGCTTGCATCAATTTTGGAATCAATTCTTGAAATGGAGGTGGGACCACTTTCTTTGTTGTCTGGGGAGTTGTCTTCTTTCGCTGAAGTGAAGCTTGATTCATTGGCTGAGATGAGGTTTTCTCTTTTAAGGATTGTGGAGGCAAGATAGGATTTTTTTTTTCGTGCATAGGTAAGGATCTCCCTTTTCTTTAATTATTTCCTCTGCTCTTCAATCAATTGATTAAGTTCTCTGAGGTGGCATTCTCTAGTTCCCTTTATTCAAGCTTCGTCAATCTGTTCCTGGGTAACATTTGTCGGTCTATGATAATCCTCATCCTGAAAGGAAAATATTGTATCCATGAAATTGATTTCGTTATGAGACTCTTCTTCTTGTCTTGGTCACTCTTCCTTTGGGTGAGGTTCTTGGCAAGGAGAGAACCATGGTAATTATTCCAAGTTCACCCTCCCAAAAATATTCAATGTGTCAGGATCCTTTACCTCTTGCTGAGGATTTTCCTTCCAACCTATAGGTTCCTTTCTGACAAATGGATTCCTAGGAGTGGATTGATTCCTTTCCAAAATTTTCAACTAACTCATAACTTGATTTTGAATCAGGATAAACTAAGTATTCATCTAATCAATATTCTAAGATATAAGAGTAATTGGATATGGTGCACTGTTTGTAGTTGTCTTTGCCTTAGGTTCTGCTTTGGCACGAGGATACTGAAAAGGATCAAACTTGGAGAAAAAATTATTTTCTTCAATCTATGCATTGTATTCTTTGGCTTCTGCCAAAGTGCGAGGTTTCTTTTCCCTTAGGATGAAACCAAATTTCCCTTCAAAGGCATTGACATAAAGGAGACATATTTTTTTTGCAGTGGGGTGCAAATCTCAGGGGATTTGGCTAGGCATTTTTTCAAATATGGTATCAAATTCGCTAATCATATCATTCTCTTTTTTCTTTATTTGGTTGAACTGATTCATCAACATGCCGTTATATTTCTTTAGTTACCACCTACTTTTGAACAAATTACCCAAATATTCGTAACTGGTAAGGTGATCATCTGGTAAGTCATCGAACCACCTTTGGGCATCTTCAGTGAGATATGCTGCTAGAAACTTCATTGCAACATATTCATGTTCTACTCTTCATTTTCCATGTCTCGACCGATGGTATGTAGGTGTTTTTCTGCAGTGATTACATTGATCCCAAAAAACTTTGGAAACTATTTGTTGATTTCCTTAGGCATGGTGTTGGGATATCTAGATATGGTTTCCATGTTTAATGGATTATAGAGGCCCTTTTCCAAGGATGAGCCATTGGTGGAAGTGGGATATTACTGTGAAATATTTTACTTGACAACAAGGGAATGTAGAGGAGGCCTTCTTTGGTAAGTCTTTGGAGGTTTGAATATTCCAAGGGGAAGGGTTCTTCGGGAAGAAGGGTTTTGGGATGGTGGAGTCACCATATGAGTCTTATATCATCAAGGAAGGAAAGTGAAAGGGAACTTCCCTCAAGTGGAGTTTCCAGGAAAACTAAGGAAATGATTTGGGATAGTTTTCCAAAGTGTCATTAGGGCACGAAAGAGGATTCAAAATCCTCCCCGAAAATGACACCAAAATGTTATCATGAAAATTGTAGGTTGGGAAAATCCTGACTCAATCCACAAGATGGAAAGAATTACGAGAGAGTCTACCCACTTTCACCTTAGATAAACCCTCCCCTCGCTTTAGTGAAGGATAAATCCTATACAAGGAGGGAATCCCAGGTGACCCTAGGGGGATTGAGATGGAAATTGAGGTGATGAAGGATGAATCCCCTATGGTTCAATTTGTGGAGAGATGGAAGGCTTGGGATGAAGTATTTTCGATGAGAGAAGGTTTCCAAGAAGTAGTGTACCTGCATAAGATTGTTGTACCTACCTGAAACACACAAAAATACGAGTATACAAGCCCAATATTCCAATGGAAAAGAAAGTGAAGATTTATTTCATATATAGAAGCAATAAACTATGATATAAATCAACAAATAAATGATAATCAAAACTGTTAAATAAGTCACTAAAAGTCTAGTTAAAGATACAAGAGATGAGCTAGCAATGACTAGTATAACTCAAGGGAAATAAGACAAGACTTTAGCAACAATGTAAGGTTGTTAAATGATGTTATTGCAGATATATTATGAAATATTATGATTTTAGAATACATATTCTACATCAGCAATATCTACCCGTAAAAATCAACAAAAAACTTGTAAAATAATTAGCCAGTATCAAGTAGTTTAACAATGACAACTTGAAGGCAAATTTCAGTGGTAGATTAGTGAGTAAAACAAGTGTTAAATAGTATTTTTATGAAACCATAATGGATTTATATTAAATTTATAACAACATAAAGAAATACTTGGGAAATCAAGATGCCCTAGTGGCTTTAGCAATCCTAAAGCACATAGAAAAGATTCCAACTAAGACAATTTCAATATCTCGTAATTTCACGTATACCAATGCAAGGATATTATTTCTCTAGTGAAATAGATTAGTGCCTAAATATATTGGGTTATGGATTCTTTTAATGAGTGAGCTATTTATGCTACTTCCTTACTGGTGTAAGCCATTTCACTCCCTAAGGAAAGAAAGACTAGCTAGGAAAATCTAGGAGGGTGTAAGCCATTTTACTCCTCCTAGTAACCCTTTGTACAAAACATTATTCAAGACAATTATGATAGGATTAGTGGGGTTGTATGCCCTTATACTCCCCCAAAAATTAAAAAATTAACCTTGCAACTAAGAAAGATGTTAAGAACCAAAGACTGAATATAGGAATATCACAATAGATCCACAGAGCAATATAGAAGAACCACACTTTTATTATTATCAAACCCTTATGGTAGGGAAACACCATACAATGGATCCTATTATGGAGGGGATCCTCTCCTGTTCACTTGCCTCTTCAAGGGGATATCCTCCTATTGAGCTACCACTCTAAATACAATACTTCTCAACTTGCCTCAATACATTTCTTTAACCCCTTTACATAGTGCTACCATGCACCTATGAACATTCTACAGGAGGAACATTTTAGAAGTGTAACCTTCTAAGAATTCCTCTTACATTTATTATATATAACCACCATAGTGCGCCTGATTTAATACTATAGTGGACCTAGACCACCTTGCATTGAATGGCCTCCACTATTATCACTATGGGTCCTCTAGGCCCCCCCACTACCTCTCTAGCTACCTAACATTCCATCCCCCTTATGAAAGCGTTGTCCTCAACACTTGTTATGAGAGTGTGCAACCATATACCAGGGTCCCATGGATAAGTGTGGACCATAGTGCTGAAGTATACTAGAGAACCAAGGTCCCATGGATAAGTGTGGACCATAGTGCTAAAGTATACTAGAGAACCATGGTCCCATGGAGAATTGAAAGCCACCATGTTGAAGTAGTCGAAATTTCATTTTAAACCAGGGTCACATGTCCAAGTGCTCATGTGAACTCCACGTAGAAGATATTTGAACCCAATAACCAACTTAAAATGATGCTCCAAATATTGACACCTATCATGTGGATCCAAATAAGAAGATCCATCCACATAGTGGAAAAAGGTTATAGCTGAATCCGGAAGGAATAATACCATTGTAAAATATGCAGGATGGACAATGGTAATCATAATTGCCTCCTAATTTTTTACATTGATGTTCGCTACAAAAGGTGGAGTAGAGTCATCAAATAAAATATGAAAGTGGTTGTCATCCCAAAAATGACAACTATCCATATACCAATCATCACAATTGGCCTCAAAATCATACCAAGCATATACTTCTTGATTATATTCATCCCTGATGTCTACCATAAGATATCTCTCCTTCATTATAGCCAAGGAATCTTGAATATTTCGAAAACTATCCCTGAGGTCATCTACAAAGTCATGCAATGTGTCATGGATTTGAGCTTTGAATGGTTCATTCATATGTATAATTTCCTCGAGGGTTTGAGAGTGAATAACCATTGGAAACACCACATAAAATACACCAAAAACAAATCTATGGAAATTCTCTATCCAATGAGTTTGATCTGGTAGCAATCTGAGCACCCTGTGAAAAGTTATGGACTCTGTAGTCCCGTCGCCATCACTAAAAAATCCCCAAAATAGTTGATTTTAAATCAACGATATCTTCAGTTCCATAACTACGATTTAGATGATTTGTTTTAGGAATTTGGGTGAAATTGTGAGAGAAACTCAGATACATAAATTAGAAAAATCTTGTGGTTGTCCGACGAAAAAACCCTTAAAATAACAGATTTTAAAATGCAAATAACTTTACTTCCCGGACTCCATTTCAGATGATTTTTTTAAAAATTGGGTTTTTTTATGAGAGGAATTCAGAGCTACAACCCGTTTCTGAAATTTTTTCACATAAATATACATAAATCATCCATAATGTTGGAACCCTCTTTTTCTTCTCTGAAAAAATCTACAAAAATAGAAAACAAAATTGCCCACAATTCCTGCCAAGGAAAGTGATCTGATACCAATTGTTAAGTACCAAAGATTGAATATAGAAATATCACAATAGATCTAGAGAAAAATATATTAGAATCAAACTTTTATTATTATCAAATCCTTATGGTAGGGCAACACCATACAATGGATCTTATTATGGAAGGGATCCTCTCCTATTCACTTGCCTCTTCGAGGGGGCATCCTCCTATTGAGCTACCGCTCTAAATACAATACTTCTCAAATTGTCTCAGTACATTGCTTAAACCCATTTATATAGTGCTACCACCCACCTATGAACATTATATAGGAGGAACCTTCTAATAATTCCTCTTACATTTAGTATATCTAACTACCATAGTGGGCCTTATTTAATACTATAGTGGACCTAGTCCATGCCCACCTTGCATTGAATCGCCTCCACTATTATCACTATGGGTCCTATGGGCCCCTCCACTACCTCTCTAGCTACCTAAAAACAATTGTTAAGAAACAAATACTTGCATACATAAACACCACAAATATTCATAGAACAATACAGAAGAAACCACACTTTATTATAAGAAAACCCTTGAGGTAGGGCAACACCATACAATGGATCCTATTATGGAAGATATCCTCTCTTGTTCAATTGCCTCTTAGAGGGGGAAACTTCCTAATTAGATACACGCTCCAAATAAAATAATTCCCAACTTGTCTCATTACATTTCTTGAACCTTTTTATATAGTGCTACCACCCACCTATGAACATTTTAGAGGAGGAACCTTCTAGAAGTGGAACCTTCTAAGAAGTCCTCTTACATTTACTATATCTAACTACCATAGTGGGCCTTATTTAATACTATAGTGGACCTATTCCACCTTACATTGAATAACCTCCACTATTATCACTATGGTCCCTCTGCCCTCCCCTCCCCCCACTACCTCTCTAGCTACTTAACAAAAGAAGAAATAACAAAGCAAAGATTTATTACCTAGTCCAAACATCAACAAGATAAACTCCTTTTTATCCAATAAAATTCCATCACAATGCAATAATTAGGCTCCAAGAGCGATAGCACATCAATTCTCCATCCAATATCAAAGACAAACCATCATAAGAGAAAGTAGAAGAGAGAGATAAGTAAAATTTCCCAAGAGGGGCACAAATTTCACCCGAGGAGTCTTTCCCCCAAGTGAGAGTTATCTCAAAATGAATGCCATTGATCTCTATTTATACAATATCACTAAAAAGAGTTTGTCCACTTTAAATTAGGGTAAACCACAAAGTAGGGAGGCTGACCTCCTCTTGGCTCTTGACCAAGTTTTGAAGTTACTTGGTCATATTTGAATATTTTTGGGACTTTGACAACCTGTCGAAGATGGAGCGCCAGACAAAGAATAGATCAAGGGATCTCGGCCCACTTTCAGGTCCCTTTTTGGGTTTTGGGACAATGTAATGGGAAAGGGATGTCAGCCCGTGGGTTTACCCACGTTTAGGCCCACTTTTGTAATGTATAAATAAACATCTAGGCATCTAGTAGAGGAGGGATTGTATTGTATCTATGTGATATAGGATAAGTGCCAAGAAGGGATCTGTGTGATCGAGAGTTTTGTGCCTTCTGTATAGACTTGTAGAGCTTAGTGCAAGTCCCTGTGTGAAGATATAGGAGGTTGTGTGTTGAAAGGCAAGGAAGAAGGATCTAGCGGGTTGCGCAGATCTTTTGTCCTTTGCGAAGTAAGGGTTTCTATATCTTTGTGCTTGTAACTGATTGGCCGACGATAATAAAGAAGAAGAGTTGGTGGACGTAGCCCCAGGGTGGGGGTGAACCATGTAAACCTGTGTGTTATGATTTGTGCCTTGACTTGTTGTGCTTATATCTACTTTTGCTAAGTGCTTCAATATATTTAGATGGATATATTTATGCTTTGTGCTTATTAGATGTGTATGAATAGTGGATCTGATATGTATGAAGATGCTTAGTGTTGATCTATTGAATCTAATCTGTTTTACTGTTACTAAGTACTAAGATACCTTAGATCTAAGTGAATGTTGCGATACTTTGTGCTATCTGCGAAGTATAATAAGGACTGAATATTGATGAATGATCGATTTTAAGTGCTCTATAAGAGATATAATCACAGATCTATGTCCCAGCTAAGGTTGCAGACACCTGAGTCTTGCAACCACCCCTTCCTCTACCTCGGGTGAGACTTCATCTGCTTTGCAGGTTTTACCGAAAGGGCTGGTAGTTAGGTTTTTGTTGGTGCACTCTTGTAGCGTTGAACCCTGGGTCTACCCCTGTGCCAACAAATGTTTCCGTTGTCGGGACCTGAAACTATGATTGTTGGGAACTGAGGAAGAAGGATTTTTGCAAAGATTCACCCTGAAATTGTGGAAGCTCTGTGCGTGGATCTATGCCCTAGTGCGCAGTAATCCACTTGATCTGAAAAGCTCTGTGCTAAAGAAGGAAGGACAGATTTGAAGAAAAGAAGCAATATCTGAACGCTTTGTGCTCTAAGAAAATTAAAAGTGAAATTTTTTGAAGAAAAGAAGTCAGATCTGCAGAAAAAAAGGTATGATCTATAATCTCTATGCTATGATAAAGGTAAGAATAGTTAAAAGTTATTAGATCTGGAAGCTTTGTGCTCTGTAGAAGTAAAATAAGTGGAAATTTTTGTTTCTAGAGTATGGATCTAGGTGTGTTTGATAGATTCTATCCTAGATTGAAAACTAGGGCTTTGATAGATGAAAGAAAACTTGATATGAATAGATCTGATAAGTACAGTGATATATATGTTATACCTATGCATAGAAAGAATGTTTGGAATAACAAATGGATGCAGGATCCTAGAAATTTTTTTTTGCAGACTAGCTACCATGATCCTAGTGCGCAGTAAAGAAGAGGATGGGGATCATTTAAAATGAAGAGAAGATTAACCCTATGTTACAGTTGCAGAAGACTGAGACATATTGATAAGGAATGCCCTAGTGGAAGATCTAGTTTCCTATGTTGCAAAGCTTGGCACCATGAAGTATTGGATTTCCCTAGAATGATTGCTAATCTTGAAAGAATGAATATGAATGAAGAAAACCCTAAGGAAGATCCAAAAATAGTAGAACCCCAACAAGAATCAGAGAAGGTATTGCTGCATATGAAAGACACCTTGAATGATCACCGATAGGTTAGGCTACCAGAGATATTTAAAGAAAAAGAATAAGAGACTTCAACATTGACTCTGTCCTTGATGAAGAAACACCAGTGAACATTATGCCAGAGAGAACTTGGGAAGCTATAGGAAGACCTGCTATGATCCCTTCATTAAGAGGAATAGGGTTATTTAGAGGGAAACTGGTAAACCTATCTGGGAGGCTCACTCAGATACCTATGAATGTCAATGGAACTTCGACAAAAGAATATTTTGAGATTATCAATTTTATTGAGGACAACACCCCGTTTACTATGTTACTTGGAAAACCTTGGATTGAAAGAGACCAAGCCAGAAAGAAGGAATAAGAAGAAGTCTTAGAACAACAGAGACAAGAGTTAAAATATTTACTGACCAGAAGGATCGCACAGTTGATTGAAGAACAGGAGAACAAATCGAAGCTATTTGATACTAGAAGCCCAGATGTCAAAGCTGCAAGAACATTAGAGGACTCACAGAAGATTGAAGTATCTCTCTTTGATATAGAATAAGTATTTCCCCTGAGTCTTAGGAGAGAATCTTAGCAACACGAAGTGACTATGTCCAAGGAAAATAAGAATCAGAATGGGAAAAGAACCACCGAGATGAATCTCACGGGGAAGAAGGCTAGAAAGATGAACAAGAAGAAGGCTAAGATTGAAAGGTTACAGCAAGTTCCCGAGGGTACCTCGCAAAAGGAAAACTTGCAGAATTTGAACTTCGTCGAGATATCAGAACAACAATATAGGCCAGTTTGTCGCGGCGAAGCAATATAGCCGTTAGAGGTCGATATATCCATTCGAATGCCGCTTCGAATGGATCGAAAATCATTGATGGCTCATAACCAGACCATCAGACCGTGCCATAACAGACAAGACACAAATTAATGAGGCTCATACCCGTTGTAAAGAAAACAGTTGCCAAGATCACCTATTTATCTCATCGCGCCATGCCCAAAGAACACTTTTTCCAACTGAGAATTTGAAGCCCGCAGACTAGCAAGTGTATATAGTGATCATCATGCCCTCATTGTTCATTCCTGAGCAGTGTCTGAGATCATTGTGACCCTGATAAAATTTATCCCGAGCGCGTACGTCCAAAGAGCTTAGCACACTTGAAGAAT
>SNQJ01S0039146.1:62398-74283 GCA_010110895.2 Picea sitchensis
ATGGCAAGTTTCCATCTTCACCACCACATGCCCTAGCCCTAATCAATACATCAAGCCTAGAAACATGGTATTATATTTCCCAAGCAGATCGTTGGGTTGGAAGAAGTCTAGGTGTCATTGTCCATTAAGGTGTCTTCTTCTGCCTCCAAAGGCAATGTCCATCATCAAGTTGGTCCCAAGGTGTGGGTCATGGCATCCAACCTATGGGATTCCTACCCCAATGAAGGCCCAAGCTGGGCCTGTTCCTCCAAAATGTCCATCAACAAGGTCTTGCAAAGACATACACATATGCCTTCCAAGGATCTCAAGCCAAAGAATCATGGAAAGTAAAATCATATTTAATATAAGAGTCATCTAAGCATGTACATCAAAAACTACCTCATCAAAATAAACAAGTGCTCAAAGATCCTATATTGGGAGGGTTGACAAGATGACCTATTGGGTGAATCAATCCTCAAATCAAGGAGTGTTTCCTAGGTGGAAACCTCTCTAAGTCATGTAGAGAAGATAAAGTGGATGGGGGGTTTAAGACTTTTGGGCATGGGGTTCATGACATACAAGGGTTTATATTGTCTCATCTATGGGTGTCTTTGTAGAGTGTGTGTTACACCTTCATTTTCAATGCATCCTTTTCCAAGCCCATTTATTACCTTTTGTTTTTTAAGATGTTTTCAGTTTGAAGCCAAGGTGGGGATTCTACTAAACATGAAAAGAATTGACCACCTTGACACTACCCTGGTCACATTATGCTTCCCAAAGTTGAAGAAAATGTGTGGGAATTCTACCTAAGCATGAAAAACATTTCCCACACACGCTATACCTTGGCTGGAATTTTTATATTGTTATTTTTCATGGGTCCCATCGGTTTCTTATGAGAGGCATTTCATTTTCCTCCAGATCCCTGGGCGAGCATCTAGAAGGTTTATTATTGGATTTTATCTTTTTCCATCTACAAACCTTTGGGCCTTCAACCCCTTCTTCCCATGAAATGAGGTACAATCCCTTCTTGGATCAATACACCCAAAAATCCCAAAAAGATAAGGAGATGAATAAAGGGTGAAGATTGACAAATGGTAAGTATGATCAAGAATGGCATGATGACTTGTCAAGGAGACCTCCGAGTAGAAAACCCACTCCTAAGGGTGACCACTTACTAGGGCGGAATGCCAACCACCAAGGTGAAACAAGGAAAAGAACATAACTTCCAAGAAAACTTTCTATAATAAATAACAGCTTTAAATGCAACATACTTAAATTCCTGAAATATTAAAGTGACACTTACCACAATACCTGACTTGTACCTCATGGATAAAGGCCCATCATCATCCAGAATCAAGTTGATGTGGTGAGCGCCATCATGATGAACCGAGATGGTATGGTTGTGATGCGGGTCTCTATTTGTGCATGTGGGTGTTGTCAATGATTTGTCTCTTGGTACTCCATATCTGCAACCTGAGGGCCTCGAGACATCATCTCCTTAGTTATCCCTAGAAATTGGTGACAACGATGTAGATATGAATGTGGATATGGCCAAGCGTTGTAATATGCAAATGCATTTTCAGATTCTAAATAAATAAAATGTGATACTCGCTAATGGGGAATATGAACATAGATGGGGGCTGAGTTTTTCCACAAGAGAAAAGAGTGTTTAAGAGGGATCCAAGGGGAAAATTAATTATGGGTACCCTAGAAATTGCGTGATAATGATGTAGATATGAATGTGGTTATGACTAAGTGATGTAATATGCAAAATGCATTTCTCAGATTGCAACAACAAAATGTGATACCAGCTGCTAAGAATATGAACATAGATGGGGGCTGAGTTTTTCCACAAGAGAAAAGAGTGTTTAAGAGGGATCCAAGGAGGAAAATTAATATGGGTTTTAATTCAACCCATTTTCATGAATTTATTATCATTGGGGATAACTTTTAATTTTCTATTTGAGCACATGAGAGCCCAATCATTAAACTCATGTAATAGGGTGGGTGAGAGAAGTCACATACCATAAGCATATTGGAGATCATGGGGCTATGAGTACAATCAATTTGGGAAAGAGTGTAAGTCAATCAAGTAAGAGAAAATAGAGGAAATTTGTATGGGCACTGAAAGACAAGTTTTACACATTGAGTTTACATGAACAACAAGCAGAGAGAAGAGAAAAGAGTAATGGAGATAAATCTAGAAGGTTGGGTGAAATCTGGAGCGTATTGGAGCACTTTGGAGTTGAAGAATGAAAATCTAGGTTGTCAGGCTTGAAGAGTGAACTATTGTGTGAGTTGCACTGTAACAACAAGTGGTTGTTGTTCTTGTTGTTAGTATTTTTCTTGATAGTGAGTTCCCTTGATTTCCCAGTAGAGAGATTCCTAGTTACCTATGCTAGAGCGACCGCGATAAATGAATGGGATATCTGATGGAATGAGAGAAGTGAAGAGGTACATTCCTTGGGTTGGGTAGGTCAAGAGGAAGAGAGTTGGAGTAAATTCAAGATAGTTGTAGGAGAATACCAATGGGTTGTGGGATATTTAGATGTGAGATGAATATGAGAGACACCCTTTTCTTGTGGATTCCTAGCCCCATATCGGGGGTGACTTGCTGTTGAGATTTGGAACAATGAGTCTATGGTTGGGTGGAACGTCCTTCCCAAGCAACTGGTTATACAACTATTTTTAAAAGATAAGTGTTTATATGTTTTCCTGTGTTAATTTATGAGTTTAATTGTTGTGCATTTTACTCTGTGCATAAGAATGAATTATATGATGTTATGGCAAAATTATTAGCTACAATTACGTTTTTTACTAGGATGGAAAATTGGTTGAGCTTGATTGTTATGTTGTTCATAATTCTAGTTTTAAATTTATTTGTTAATAGATTTTGGTGTGGTTCTCGGATTATCATGTGCATTGGGAATAATTGTCGCACGTAGTACAAAGTCTATTGTGTGTGCGCTGTGAATATTTTTCGTATGCAGTACAATGGGTTTTGTGTGCAGGATTTGTTTGAATGAGGAAACAACAATCATGTTAATTTATAATGATGTACAAGAATTTAATTATATGGTATGAGATGATGGTTAAATATATGTATATTTTGTAGTTGGCAGAAAATTTTCGAATTTATGTGTATTTTCGGGAAGTAATGTTCCTTGGTTAAGATGGGGGACTTTACAAAATGGTATCAAATATTTTTTGTTCAACAATGGACTTGTATGGGCCTAAGACCAACATGAAGTGGGTAAATTGGTCATCTCAGCGGTTGAGTTATGCTAAATTTTTGGAAAACAATAAAGTTTGAGTGAAAATTCTCAAACTTCTAAGCAAATTCAAGTCATAATTGACTCAGAATGGTTGTTATGGAGGGGTCATTTCTAATTCCAAGTGACTGAATTTGTATCAGACATGTGAGACAGGAATTTTCTCGATGGTCGTGATGGTGTGCAGTGTGTGCACTCAACGTTGGCACTGCATGATGCAGTATTGCGTTGCACATTATGCACATTAAATATTGGCATTTTGTGGTGCATAATTGTGGTCTGTGGTATGCACATTAAATATTGGTGCTACGTAGTGTAGAATTGTGGTGTGGTATGTGCATTAAATATTGGTGTTGCGCGATGCATAATTTCGATACGCACTGAATATCTATGCGTGATATAAAAAAAATCAACGCACTGAATATTGTTGCGTGGTATAAATGTTGTGCGCGTATAAAAAAATTTGCATGTTGAATATTGGTGCACGATATAAATTTGTGTGCATTCAATATTGGTATGCAATAAAAAAAGTTGCATGTGCTAAATATTGGTGCGCGATAAAAAAATGTTGCACACGCTGAATATTTGTGTGTGGTATACAAAATTTGCATGCACTGAATATTGGTGTGTGGTATAAAAGTTGTGCACACTAGATATTGGTGCGTGACATGAAATTCATGCATGTTGATTATTGGTGCACTATATAAAAATTTGTGCACACTAGATATTGGTGTGTGGCATGAGAATTTGTTCACATAGAATATTGGTGTGTGATATAGAAGTTGTGTGCACTAAATATTGGTGTGTGGGGCGTGCGCTAAATATTGGCGCTATGCACTATGGATTTGGCACGTGTTGAATATTTGTGCATAATACATAATTGATGAGGATGCCAGAGAGGGCCACTGGCATAATACAGAATTGATGAGGATGCCAGAGAGGGCCACTGGCATAATACATAAGTGTCAGAGAGGTCCATTGACCAATTATGCTCTAATTGTCCAAAAAATGCAAATTACATGTTTTTTAAGATCAGGGTCAAACTCAGTGGCAAGAGCACAATCACTATTGAAACTTGTACGAAGTGTCAGAAATACAAACATGAAAATATAGTGTGAAGGAGTTGGATGGATTCTAAAGGGTTTGGAAGGGGGGTGCCAAAACATGGAAAAATCCACTATTTCAGGCCACTTTTTGGGGATTTTTGGGATTTTCTAAGGAGGAAAAGAGTTCCCAGATGGAAAATATGGAAAAAATCATTTAATCAACATTTTTTGTACTCATCAAGCTGGAAAAATTTGGTTTATTTAAGTTTTTCTAGAAGTGCACAATTTGGGAGATAAGAAGTTTGGTTGAAAATTCTAAGTCTGGGAAAAAGGGATGAAAAGGGACAAAGCTGTCATTTCTAGATTGTTGCAGTTTTTTACTAGAGCATCAGATTGAAAATATGAGAGTTTTTTATGAACTCCCTGTCATCATTATTATCTACAAATGTTTCTTTGGTTCTTGACAAATTTACTTTTGCAAGTAATAGAAGTTGGTGTCTGGGATTAACTGCACTAGAATGAAAAGTGTGCAAAAGGGGTGAATTGGCAATATTTAGATGACTGTAACTTTTCTCTTAGAGCCGCCCATAATTGAGAAAGAATGCAATCATTAAAAAAATATTAGAGAGAAAGATTCATATATCAAACCAGAAAATTGATTTGGGTAGTTTAAGTTACATCCAACACAAAAGAAGATGATTGGTGGAGTTAATGAGAAGAAAAAATTATGCATTCTTTTCTAGAACAATGTGTATATATTTTTGTTTAACAGAAAATTTTTTGCATGCACATTTTCTTGTAGAATTTAGAGGTATAGGAAGGCAGTTTGTTTCCTGTATGAGAACCACAACCATGTAATATTCCCAAGGGTCCTATAGTCATGAAGAGCGATTAAGAGGGATGGTTGTTGGCATGGAAAATGTTGAGACAAAGTCTAATGGAAGAAGAGACATGCATGAGCCTGTGACTATGAGAAGCCTATAGAGAGAAGTGCATATCTATAGGGATGATAATGAAAACATTATGAAATATCAAGAAGAGATACTTCATAGTTTGAATATGAAGCAAAGGAAAGTCCATAAAGACTAGCACAAAGCAAGCAGCTAGTGCCAGACAAGTGACAACTTCCACATCCCATAGTAGAAGGGGTGAGAATGGGGATGATATTAATTCAAGGAGCATGAGAAGATGCCATCATTACCTAGGGAAATCCACTAGGATAGCTTGTGCATGTTCAGGGCCAAGGAGTATCCCAAGTGTGTATCCTATCATGAGACAAAGGAGAAGGCCTGAGGGATACATATTGCAAGGTGAACTCAGTAATATCAAGCCATCAACATTCAATGGTGAACATAGAAAGGGAGATGAGATTGATTCATGGCTGTTGGAAATGAATAAATATTTCCAAATGCATGATTATCCCTCCAGGGTAGAAAGAAGAATTGCAACCTACCACTTGAAAGGAAAGACAACCATGTGGTGGGATTAGTTTAAGAAAGAAAAACAACTTGATGAGAGGAAGGTCTCATGGAGGCAGTTCAAATAATATTTCCAAGAGAAATATTTTTATGAGAATTATCATGAAAGGAAGATGAAAGGGTTCTTTGAAATCAAGCTAGGAAGCATGACAATGGATGAATATGAGAAGAGGTTCTTTGAGTTTCTGAAGTATGTGGATTTCATCAAGGATGAGAAGGTTAAAATCCAAAGGTTTATTTGTGGGCTACCTTCCTTCTAAAGTGACAAGATAAATATGATAACCCCAAAAATTTGAAGGAGACCACAAGGAGAGAAAATAATCTTTATGAACAAAGTAGAGGGAGGTCAATCTTCCAAAAATATTGGAATGACAATATGAAAGAAAAGAGGGATCAAAGGTAGAAAGGTTTTAAGCCACCCCTTTTTAATAACAAATCAAAAGAAAATCAGTAAGGAAATTCAACCCAAAATTAACACAAGACAATATATTAATTTGGGAAAAGGCCAAGGCAACAACGAGTACAATGCTGGTGATGTGATGGAAATCACCTATATAGGGACTTCCCTCACAAAGGTGAAAGAATGAGGTTTTTCCACAAGATTCAAGAGGATAAAATAGTTGAAGACATGGGAGGAAACATGCCAAGGATTTATGCAGCCTTGGACAACAAGCAAGCAGAGTATCAATCCCACATGATTGAAATCAAAGGTAAGATTGATAACTAACCCATATAAATTTTAATTGATTCTGGAGCTAGCCATAGTTACATAAAATCTAACATTGTTGAAATATTTCACTTGCAAAGGAGTAAGCATAAGAAATCTTGGTTAGTTCAGTTAGCCACAAGGACTAAGAGAAAGATCAATGAGTTGGTTAAATATTGTCCAATGGACATGAATGGACTCATCAAAAAGGTAGAAGTGAACATCATACCATTCGGTTCATATGACTGCCTAATTGGCATGGATTTGTTGGAAAACACCATGATGTCCTAGAATGTTACAACAAGACAATAAATTGTCTTGATGAGGAATGGAAACAAGGAAAAGTTCAAGGCATTCCAAGAATTGTAGTTGTTAGAGAAATTTTATCCACGCAGTTGAAAAAGAGTTTTAGGAAGGATGCCAATTTTTTGTAGTCCATATGGAAGAGGCAACCAGAGATAAAGCAGAAAGTATTGAAGACTATATAGTCTTGAAGGATTTCATAGATGTTTTTGGGGAAATCCAAGGATTTCCACTTATGAGGGACATTGACTTCTCTATTGATTTGGTGCCAAGAGTTTCCTTAGTGTCCAAGACACCTTACAAAATGGACACCACATAATTGAAAGAGTTGCAATTGTAGCTTGGGGAAATTTGGAAGAAACAATATATACACCCAAGTGTGTCACCTTGGGGAGTCCTAGTTCTTTTTGTGAAGAATACAGATGGAACCTTAAGGCTGCGTATTGATTTTAGACAATTGAATAAGGTCACAATAAAGAAAAATATCCTTTGCCAAGGATTGATGATCTTTTTTATCAACTGAAAGGTGCAAGAATATTTTCAAAGATTGACTTAAGATCATGTCATCATCAAGTGAGGATAAAGGATGAGGATATCAACAAGACAATGTTCAGAAAAAGATATGGGCATTATGAATTTATGGTAGTGCCTTTTGGACTATCAGATGCCCTAGTTGTTTTCATGTGCTTGATGAATGGAGTGTTCAGGGAGTACCTGGACATGTTTTTTATTATTTTTTTAGATGATATAATCATCTATTCAAGAACATAATAAGATCATGAGCACCATTTAAGAATGGTGTTTCAATTTTTGAGAGAGCATAATTTGTATGCCAAACTAAGTAAGTGCATCTTTTATCAAAATAATATTCACTACCTGGGGCATATTATATCAGTATATGGGATAGAAGTTGATCATGAGAATATAGAGGCCATTAGAGGGTGGCCAACACCAAGAAATGTGAAAGAGGTCAGATCATTTATGGGTCTTCTTGGTTATTACCGAAGATTCATAAAAGGGTTTTCAAATATTACATGCCCAATCACTTCTTTGCAAAAGAAGGGAGTGAAATTTGAATGGACTTCCAAGTGTCAAGAAAGATTTCAACAGTTGAAAGACATTGACAAGTGCACCAATCTTAAAGATTATAGATCCAGATGAATATTTTGTAGTGCACACAGATGTATACGAGGATGGGCTTAGGGGATTCCTTAGTCAAAAATATCATGTGGTGTGTTATGAGTCTAGAAAACTAAAAGAGCATGAAAAGAATTATGATATGCATGACTTGGAATTGGCAGTCTTTGTTCATGCATTAATAATGTGGAGACATTACCTTATGGGTCAAATATTTGAGTTAAGAATAGACCATTGTGGTATGAATCATTTATTTGGGCAACCAACATTAAATTCCAGACAAAAACTAGGTGGATGGAATTTCTGAGTGAATATGACTTTGAAATTAAGCATATCAAAGGAAAGGAAAATCAGGTGGTTGATGCACTCAGAAGAAGATCTCATTAAATGAATATTTTGGCCATTAGCATGTTCAACACAAATTTAAATGAAAAAAATTCAGAGGATGCAAACATAGATTAGCAATATCTAAAAATAAAAGAGACATTACAACAAGACAATTTACAACAACAAATTAATTATTATGAGTTGAAAGAGGATGGAATCCTCATGTACAAAGGGAAAATATATGTGCCAAATTCTGGAGATATGAAAAATATAGTGCTAAGGGAAATGCATAATGTTCCATCAGTTGGGAACCCAGGATATACAAAGACAATTATAGTTTTAAGAAGCCAATACTTTTGGCCAGGGATAAAGAAAGATGCGGCTAATTATATTTCTAGGTGTCTAGAATGCCAAAAGGTGAAAATAGAACATAGACATCCAACATGTCTACTACAACCATTGTTCATTCCTGAGTGGAAATGGGAAGTGGTTACAATTGATTTTATTACAAATCTACCCAGAACAGTGAAGCAATATGCTTCCATCATGGTAGTGGTAGATAAATTAACTAAGGCAACACATTTTATTCTTGTGAAGCCAATGCACACGGAAACAAATATTGCAGATATTTACATTAAAGAAGTAGCTAGGCTACATGGGGTGCCTAAGAATTGTTTCAAATCGAGATCCAAAATTCACATCTAATTTTTGGAAAGGTTTTTTCAAAGTATTTAGAACAAACCTAAATCTCAATACATCATATCACCTAGAGTTAGATGGGAAAACAAAGAGGACTGACAAAATCATTGAAGACATGCTCATAATGTATGTGATGGAACAACCATCAAAGTGGTAAGACTACATCCACTTAGTATAGTTTGCTTACAATAATGGATACCAAGCCTTATTACAAATGAGTCCATTTGAAGCATTGTATGGAAGGAAGTGTAATACACCAGTGAGTTGGGATAACCCAGTAGACAGAGTTATCATTAGGCCATATTTGTTGAGGGAAACGAAAGAGAAGATGCCATAGATCAGACATAATTTAAATCTTTCCCAGGATAGGTAGAAAATTTATGAAGACAAAAATATAGCTTTTAGAGATTTTGAAGTGGGTGAACATTTTTTCTAAAGGTAAAAGAGAAAAGCAGTTCACTAAGATTGTGTTTCTGCCCAAAGTTGGTAGCAAGATATTGTGGGCCTTTTGAAATCTTAGAGAACATAGGGCCAATTGCATACATGCTAGCATTTCCTGCATCCATGAGAGTGCATAATTTATTTCATGTTTCATTATTAAAGAAATATGTTCCTAACTCTAACCACATAATTGATTGGATTGTGATCCAGGTGGAAAACGAAAGGGATTTCTGGGTGGAACCGATATGCTTCTTGGACCAGAAAGTCGAAGTGATAAGGAACAAATCCATAGGGTTGGTAAATGTTCAATGGGCCTGCTACAGTCCTGAATATGAAAGAATGGAGCATGAAGAAACTATGCGGGAGGAATACCCACAATTGTTTGTTAATTTTTAAGGAAACATAAATTGAAAATGCAAGACTCCATTTTTGAGCAAGTAGAGTTATGAAAATACATCTCAGAATTATGGTCACTTGCTATGACAGCCCTGATAAAAGAATGGTGCAACATGATTGATTGAGAAAAAAGAATGGGGAATGTTCCTTGGCTCAACATGTAGAGAAAAATATGAGATTTTGGTTGGGACTTCTATTGGAGGGTAAAAATTGCAGAATTTTCTTTCTTTTCTGAATATGGTATTGTAATGTAAATTTGTATATGTATTCAACATAGTGTTTTACACTGAGGATAGTGAGATTTTTTAAGGGAGGGGGAATGTAACATCCCCACTATAATCCTTAGTTTAATTAATGGATAATGTAGATATGAATGTGGCTACGTCCAAGCATTGTAATAAACGAATGCATTTTCTATTTTTAAATAAATAAAATGTGATACCAACTACTGGGGGATATGGATAGAGATGGGGGTTGTGTTTAAGAGGGTTTCAAGGGGAAAATTAATTATGGGTATTAATTCAACCCATTTTCTTGAATTTTATTATCATTGGGATAAATTTTAATTTTATGTTTGAGTGTATGAGAGCCCAATCATTAAACTCATGTAAGAGGGTGGGTGTGAGAGTCACATCCCATATTTATTGGAGATCATGGGGATGGTTAAAACTAGTTTGAGAAAGAGTGTAAGTCAAGCAAGTAATCCAAAATAAAGAAAATTTGTATGGGCAATGATAGGCAGTTTTCACACATTGAGTTTTACATGAACAACAAGTAGAGAGAAGAGAAAAGAGAATTGGAGATAGAGCAAGAAGGCTGGGTGAATTTAGGAGCATGTTGGAGTGTATTGGAGTGCTTTGGAGATGAAGACTAAAGAGCCAAGTTTTCAAGTATGAAGAGTGAACTATTGTATGAGTTGCATTGTAACAACAAGTGGATGTTGTTGTTGCTGGTAGCTTTCCTGGTGGTGAGCTCCCTTCAGTTCCCATTAGAGAGATTCATAGTTACATGTGCAAGAGTGACCCTAATAAATGAATGGGATGCCAAATGGACTTAGATAAATGAATGGGTACATTCCTTGGGTTAGATAGGTCAAGAGGAAGAGAGTTGGAGTAAATTTGGTATAGATGTAGGAGAATATCAGTGGGTTGTTGGATATTGAGTTTTGAGAGGACTGTGAGTGACACCCTCTACTTGTGGATTCCTATCCCTAGCTCAGGGGTGACTTATTTTTAATATTTGGAACAACGAGTCTATGGTTGGGTGGAACGTCCTTCCCAAGTAGTTGGTTATGCAACTATTTTAAAAAGAAAAGTGTTTATCTGTATTCCTATGTTAATTTATGAGTTTAATTGTTGTGTGTTTTACTCTGTGCATAAGAATTAATTATATGATGTTATGGTGAAATTATTAGCTTCAATTACATTTTTAACTAGCGTGGACAATTGCCTGAGATTGATTGTTATGTTGTTCATAATTTTAAGTTTGATGCATTTGTTAATCAATTTAATCATAATGGTAACGAATTCTGGCACATTTCTCAGATCATCGTGCACGGTGGGAATAGTTGTCTTGCACAATACAAATCCTATTGTGCGTGCAATGTGAACAATTGATGTGAACAATACAAGGGATGTTGCGTGTGTGGTTTGTATCAATGAGGATGCAACAATCATGTTCATTTAGAATGATGTAGATGCATTTAATTATATGGTATCAAATAATGGTTAAATCTATGTATAATTCGTAGTTGATAAGATACATGAATTTAGTTAGTATAATTTTTTTGAATTTATGTGCATTTTCCACAAGTAGTATTCCTCGGCTAATATGAGGGACGTTACACAAAGGATTCCTCTCCAACCCTCAAGTATGAATCAATTGAAAACAAGGTTCAAAATTCAAAAAAGAAGCATGCAAAACAACTATGATGGTTATTAAGGACAACACATACACAGTGCAAGATACCAGATATATAAAATATGCAGAACATAAACGAAATGCTAGAAATAACAGAATAACAGTAAAATATCCAGCATAATCTTCACAATACACAGAAATGATTCACGAAATAGCAACAGAAATAGCACTTTGAATCTGA
>SNQJ01S0039146.1:83253-98622 GCA_010110895.2 Picea sitchensis
TCATTTGATTGATTGTTGTTAATTACATGATTTAGGGAGGAATTAGTCCTTTGGAACTAATTAAGAATAGTTAACTATAAGTAGTTACTTGATTTGTCATGTGCTTATCATTATTGATCATTTCTATACTTAATCGTTTGAGGAAGGTTGTGTTTCTCATTGTGTGCAAACTTGAAAAGGAGTTTTGAACATTGAGACTACTACAAAGGGGATAGAAACTAACCACATGTATTCTTATTCATCCATATTTTTAAATTTAGTTGTATTATATTTTGTTTTCCCTTGCATTGATTTGACCCTATTCAGTGGGGGATTATTCCCTATCACACCCCTTGTCCCAACATAAGACTCCAATTTATACCATGAAATAATAATTAAGTTAGTTGGGGATGGATATTAGGGTTATATAGGTGTATGTACTATGTAATCCCCACTCACGAGCACACATTTTGTGCATTTTATATATTATTAAAGTAATTTTGGAGGCACTCACAGGTTTGAAGGAGGAGGCCTATGAGTAGAGCATTAATTACATTAAGGAAATTCTCGTGTTAGATTAAAGGCTNTGTAATCCCCACTCACGAGCACACATTTTGTGCATTTTATATATTATTAAAGTAATTTTGGAGGCACTCACAGGTTTGAAGGAGGAGGCCTATGAGTAGAGCATTAATTACATTAAGGAAATTCTCGTGTTAGATTAAAGGCTCAAAAATATATGAAATGACTTGAAGGATAATAAATAAATGACCAATGAAGAATCACTAGTAAAGGGTGACCAAATTAAGCTATAACATATACCCAAGTAATGTACGAGGTCAAAAGAGGAGTTGATGGTCAAAATACATTACACTAGTATGAAGAAATATGACAAGTGAAACCAAGTGGAGTCTAGTAGATGAAGGATTTGAAAGGAATTTTCTAACAAAAACCAAAGTATTTGATTACTCTCTTCCCCTAGGTAGGCATACCCATGCTCAAGGTGAATAACAAGAATGGTCATCAATCATGTGCATTGTGGATCCATGACATATATATATGGTGCAATATCATGGCCATGAGTAATACATGGTGTATCCATGTCAAAATAATATCTTAACCATGAGCAAATACACAATGGATTTGTACCTCAATATCTATCATGAGAAAAACTTGAACTATAAATAGTATAATGATGGTTCTCTAAAAGTACCAATGTAACATAGGTAAGTGGTACTGTATAACAAATTCAAGTAGTAGCATCAAAATAAATGTTGCAATAGCCCGATGTTCAACGAAATATGTTGAAAGTATAAATTTACACCATGTGAATAAATGAGTTGAGGTCATACATGGGAGAATCTATCTGATCATTGGTCATGGATGAATATCGATGACATATGTAAGATGACCCGTTGATGATGATATTGGGAACCAAGGTACTTAGTACATTTTAGCAAGTGTGAATAGATGAGATGACATCGAACATTTGTAGAATATACTAATTAGGGGTCATTCAGGTATACCAATGTTGATAGAAAAAGGGAACCTACCACCAATGATTTCAAGCCCCAAGGTACTATAATGGTCTCTAAATATCATTCCTAAATTAAATGAGATGATTTCTATTGCAAAAGATTCATTGGAAGGAGGGCATTAGGGAATCTCTCATCAACCAACACACTAAATTATTAGGAAAATGATATGTTTTGAAGGTCATAGAGAATAACTAAAACTAAAACATCACCATGTGCATCTTCCAAATGAATAATATTTAAACAACGTATAAGAGAGACCCTCTAAGTAGCAACCAATGTTGAAAGTCACTATCAAAGGTGGGGCATTATTTCCATGTGAAGCATGCTACATGATTAAAGTTCTTGTTGTCGAAAACAGGGGAAACCACTCAATCAATGATCAATGATGAAAATCACTAACGAGCATGAGGCCAATAAAAAATTATGAAAGTAAGTGATATGGTCATCCAAACTCTAAGTCTATGTCCTAGAGTAATATGTTGCAATCGATATGAGAACATCCACTAGTGAAAAGGAAATTTAATGAATTCTTCCACACCAGCATGAGTAAAAGACTAGTTATCTTGATGAATTGAGAATAAATTAACAACAGGGAAGGCCAACATGGAAAATCGAGATATCTAAAGAATGGTCAACTAGGGATAAAAACATCCCTTGAACATAAATATCACACAATGGTGACCCAAGTAGCAATTGATGCCAAAATGACCAATGATATAAACCATCAATGCAAGAGGCATTGAGGAAATCTCTGTAGTTATTGGAGAAGTAAAAATACAAATCATGGTACGACCACTAAGGAAATATTAAGACCCAACTATACATGATTAATATAGAAGAAATTCTATGTTCAAGGGAAACATGATTTTATTGTTGCCACATATACAAGTTTATAATGATCTTGATTCTTCCCCCTCTTTTTTTTTAATAAATATTATATATATTTTTTCTTTTTCATGTTACGAAAGCATGAAAAAGAATAAATAATTTCATTATAGAATGTAAGAGACAAGTTCCATAGGGAATGGAATTTTGTTCCAAGTGCACAAAACTGACCTATGCGAAGAAAAAAAAAGGGTGATGTGTAGGAAATGGACATGACAGGCACGTCTCTTCTAGAGATAAGGTTCAAAGTGCATAAGAAAATGATGCAAATGGTGAGAGGAAAGATGTATGCAATAATAGTAATAAATTTGAAACATAGCATTAGGCATAAGTGCATAGGAAACAACAAGTAATGAAAATTCAACACAGACAAATTAATGCAGGTCCATCAAGGAAAAGCCAGAAAAATAATGAGAGAGAATCATGCGGGTTCAAACTCAATATCATGGAAATGACTAATAGGACTCCCAATCCTATGATAAAACTTAGCATAGGCACTAAAAGGTAAGCAAGGTGATAACTATGGAATCCCATGATAGGTAGGTTCCTACCACCCAAGTTACGAAAAATAACATATGAGAAGGGTTAAATGTCGCAATTTAGTGGGATTAGTCCTAAGGTATAACATTGTTAATGAAAATGCAAGGCAATGATACCTATTCCCACATGTCATTCAAGAATTATTCACCTCAATATATGAAGAAAACAGTTCCAAAAACAACAAACAAAAGCTTCATTTCCCTTCCATATACTTACAAACAATAAGAAAATATTTCTTGGATTCAAATTAGTCAAGAATAAAAATCGATAAGAAAAATGGGGTAAAATGACCTTCAACTATGCAAAATATAATAAAAAGATGTTTATTAATGGAGTAAAAATGATCATTTTTACCATGTTAACTTTGAAAATTTACCAATTGTATAAAATTCCAAATTTACCCCAAAAAATTTCCATCACAGATTCTGGGAGTGTCAACCAACATATATTAGCACTATAAGAGGCAATTACTTATCAATAACCCTGTCATTTATTTTCATATTGTTATTCCTTTTTTTATTTTATGCCTACTAGGGAACCCCATGAATTCGTATTTTTGTGTGATTATGGGTTCTCCACATGCAAGTCTCAAGTAGAAATCCCTACTTGTGACTTGGCTTAAGAAAACTCATGAACACTCAAGACTATTAAAACAAAAAACTATGAGTGCACCCCAAAAATTGATATTTTTTTACATTTGAGAAATGTCATGGACTCCTCAAACAATATTTAACTATGTAGGCATAGCCATAATCGTAATAACTTGGAGAGAAAAAGAGAATGATCAAGTGAATAATGATGCCATGAAAGATCTAGTAGCATTAGATGCATTACGGGACTACAAACTCTTGAAAATTTTCAAGTGTCCATACATGCAGACCTAAACATGAGTGCTAAAGAGACTGATCATGTATTGGGATACTAATTGAGATGCATTTATGCTCAATGTTGAGATCCTTAATATTGAGGTTGAGGATATATACTTCTTTATAGGAATATAGGCCAAGATTCCAAGATTTGAGGACCAAAGTGGAGGAATACTACAAAACACTTGGAGACGAATGAGACAATTTGTTAACACATCAAAACTACTCACTTGTGACATTTTCATCAATCATACAAAAATACGTCACTATTGGCATGCATAACCCCCATTTCCATCCTCTTTCCACCATCATATGACCTCAAAATCACTAGAAACGACCTAGTAAAACCCTGAAATTGACAAAAGGTGGTAAGTGCAAATATCACCCCAAAAAGTGCACTCAAACATGCACATATGACCCCCAAAAGTTGCACTTCTCCATAAAATAACCAATTTTAACTATTTATAGCCTCTTCAATGCACCTAAATTGGTATGTTGGGTGGTTAGTTATATGTAGACCATCCTAAACCCTAATTTATATTGTTAATCTTGATTTGGTCATTTTTAATCATTATTTGGAATATCGTGTTAAGGGGTTTTAACCATTATTCAGCTATAAATAAATATTTTTAGGTCACTACATCCATATCCATTATCACAAGTAGGGTTATGCTGTCGAAATATCACCAAATTCTTAAGGACCTCTTCGTCTTGATATTATGTTTCTTGCCTCGGTACCTTGTTTATCAACCAAGGAGGGACTCACGACCAAATCAAGGAAGCCAAGAACCCGTCTCAAGGAGGGGCTTTGGAGTCCATCAACTTCATCAATCTCATCCATTGGGCATGTTCTTTGGCCTTCTCATTGGTAATGCAATTTCTTTGCATTATTTCACATTTCTTATTCATGTTAATGTAATGGTTTCTTCCTTTTGTTATTTATTTCATGAATAAACTAGGTCGTTGAAGCATGCAAAGTAGAATTGGGGTTTGGTTTTTTAACTCTATACACCATTTTATCTAGGATTGATATGGAATCATTAAGCTAGAAGGGGTTTTCTTGTAATAAATCTATAATAACCAATTGGTGACTCCACTGGGGAAAAGATCCATATCTTCTTCCCTTGTTGTGGGTATTTTTATTGTCCCCCTCACCTCTCTTACCTATAGTTTGTATTTTGGAATATCTTTTTGTTTTTGTATTTTCTATTTTTACATAGGTCACCAAGTCAGAAACCTCTCTCTCGGCCTTAGTTACAGACTGACAACTTCCCCTCTTTGTTTTAGGGATAGTGTGATTTTTTACCCCTATTTCTACACTCATTCATAATAGCTTTTTACCCCTCTTTATACACTAGTCAACACATCTTTTGGGGTTCTTTTTTTCACCCATTCAACACAATTTTAATCCCTTATTTCTACACTACCAGTGCAGCTTTTGGGGTACTTTTTCGACATTTTTCTCAAAATTCAATTTTTTTTACATTTTTTATTTTGTCTCGGTTCAAGCGGTACTCCTATAGGGTCCCTTTAGTATTTTAGGGTGTTGATATTATATTGTAATGCATTTTTAAGCAAATATTATAGGTAGAGAAAAAACCCTAGGATTCCTAGTACCTTCCACTTTTAGGATTTCTCTTTGCTAAATTGCATATTTATGCTTTAGTATATTAATTTTAGAACCTTAGATTTCTTGAATATCCCTTAGAATTGCTTTAAATTACCAAAATATTGGATGAATAAAAACCTCCCTTATTGCATTAGTACTTGTCCTTGTTTTTTTATTTATGTTTAAAGCCTTGGTATTTGATTTTTATAGCTAGATAGATACCTATTTTTCATCTTTCTACCCTTGTAATAAATCTACACCAACCGATTGGCAACTCCACTGGGGAAAATATCCATATCTTCTTCCCCAATTGTGGGTGTGTTTTGTGTCCCCCTTATCTCTCTTACTTATAGTTTATATTTTGGAATCGCCTTTTGTTTTTGTATTTTGTATTTTTACATAGGTCACCAAGTCCTTCTTATTAGGAAACTTGAAATTCTTTCTATTGGATATGGTCAAGACCCATTTAGCAATAGGCACGCTCTTCAGAGTGGATAATGCCAAGGTTGGGACCATAGGTTTGATTGAGGTTCCTAGATCTTTCAATATTGAAGATCCCTCGACCGCTTGATTTCATCTTGAAGGCAAGGTAACCTATTGCACATATCCATGAAGAGGTATCTTAGTGACCATTCTCCTACATTAGCTCTCGCATGAGGGAGGGTGCTCCAGATAGATTTCTATAGGACATTGGGATTTCATCACCCTTTGTATCCTAGTTATAAATTTCTCATTCATACCTTCACTCATCTCCATGATGGATTTCATCACCTCTCATGGCATCTTTTTGGAAGGCTCTCTTTCTACTCTTCATCCGCTTTCTTCAGTGTGTTATCTCTCCAGGAGTCCTTCTCAGGTTGTAGCTTGAAGAAGCCTGGTATCTTAAAATGTGTTTTGGTTTTATGTGTTTATTGTATCAAATCAAATGGAATACATAAAATTATGTCTCACACTTAAGACACTTAGTAATATAATCAGATGAGACAATTCTTTCAAAAGTGTATAATCAGATGAGTAACTAAGTGGTGGG
Source organism: Picea sitchensis (assembly GCA_010110895.2). Taxonomy (NCBI): domain Eukaryota; kingdom Viridiplantae; phylum Streptophyta; class Pinopsida; order Pinales; family Pinaceae; genus Picea; species Picea sitchensis. The sequence continues at coordinate 89,701 of SNQJ01S0039146.1, forward strand.
TGAAGAAAGTCTATATCTATCAACCACATCATATGTGTGATGGGATGAATAAGTATAGCACATATTACTTATTAAATCAGTGTTTATGAGTTGACTAATGAGATGACAGTCATTTTCAACTAGATAAACTTAGACAACAGTAATCATTTAAGCATAGAAAAATAAAGAAGATGATAATCTGACATAAATAGTGAAAGGAACTTGTGATCTGTATTATATAAAAAAGGTCTCAGTACAATATCAGCATGGTCTGGTCCCCATACTCGAACCACTCAGCCTCAAGGACTGAAACCCTGACATAAACAATAGACTTTATAGTCCTTACATCAAAGTTTAAGATCCTATTAAAATGGATCTAAAATACTACTAATAGAACAAGATAAAAACAACTTTCAAATCATAGGATTAGATCCTAACTCAAAGGAACCAAATCCTAAGAATAATATGTGATCTTCAACATTCTTCGACAGCTTCAACAATCTTTGACACGCTCAACAACCTTCAAGGTGATGACAAGGCACTTGACAATCTTACTTTGACAGTTGATCAATATCTTAACTAAAAATATAAAATATTTTCAGCCTTTATATCCTTCAAAATCTTAAAAGAGAGAGAGATATCTATCCCTTTTATTTTTATCATTCATTTAGAATCTTGCTGAAATGAATTGGCAGCAAAAACATTCAGTCTGAGCAAAAATATGGACATTATGCCTGTGTTTGTGCTTTCGGTGTCTTGTGAGCTAAAATTATGACCTGTAAGACACCGAAAGATTTGCTTTCGATGGCTAAGGACAATTGTGCAAACTAAAATAACCACCAAAAAGGCAGGCTTTAGCGGACTTCTTCAAAGCTTTATCTAACTTTATTTTCAGGTCTAGAACAACTGATGTATGAAGCTTATCTCTGCGAGAAGGCTCATAACCATAGAGAGCTTTGTATGTTGAACACACACTCTGTACCTGTTAGGTTTTCCCTTAAAGTATGGGGCTGTAGGCCTTCATCATGAATTATACATGGCTTCTTGAATGCCACTTTACTTGAGCTTTAACCATATATTACAGGATTGTCCTGAGTCCTAAGCATGTTTGCAGAAGACAACCCTTCTTATTAACTGTTACAACACATCTGTGTTTCTGTCATGCTCTGTCTCCATGATATACTTCATTTGCTAATATTTCCAATCAACCTCTGGAAGAGTCTCAGATAGATTCTGTCTGCAATAGACATACTTAGACAAGTCATTTCATTGTCTGCCAATAGTGAAAAAATTAGTGGTANTAGGCCTTCATCATGAATTATACATGGCTTCTTGAATGCCACTTTACTTGAGCTTTAACCATATATTACAGGATTGTCCTGAGTCCTAAGCATGTTTGCAGAAGACAACCCTTCTTATTAACTGTTACAACACATCTGTGTTTTTGTCATGCTCTGTCTCCATGATATACTTCATTTGCTAATATTTCCAATCAACCTCTGGAAGAGTCTCAGATAGATTCTGTCTGCAATAGACATACTTAGACAAGTCATTTCATTGTCTGCCAATAGTGAAAAAATTAGTGGTACCCTTGTGTTCATCAGTGAGCCTTTGGATCTCTTCGCATTCCCTTCTTGAAAGATTTTGTTGTCTTGTCCTAACTGATCCTGAATATTGTATGTTAAATGCAATTGCCAAAGTTCAATTTGGAATGAAGTTACACATCAACAATTTCTCATCGACTACCCAATAATATGTTGGAAGTGTTACTATGAATTATCACAAACAATAATCCACAGGAATTATAAAATAAAGCCAATAACAATGCAGGAATGCGTTCATTCAAACAAGGTTGTGTCATCAGCTAAGCCATCAAGCAATACCATTATCTTCACCTACATTAGCCAGGATAAAACATGACCTCTTCGATCCAAACGAGGAGAAAATTCAAAACCCTGTAGAGGCAATGCTACCATCGCCATTAAATCTTCTAGATCTGTCTTCTGCACGCCATCTGGATTTACAAAAGGGTTTATTGAATGGTGAATAACTCAACACTTACAACTTGGAGTAATAAAATTCAATCTCTGTAATGTTTGGATATGGGAATCAATATCTATATGAACTCTTAGCATAATAATTTAATAAAAATTCCTCTGTGGTTGTCATTTTAAATACGTTGTGCATTTGAAGAACACTAAACTCCTATGTGTTCTCTTGAAACCCGTATCCTTCAATTTTATTCTCGAGCCACATGTATCTTTAGAACACCTTCATGACACATCTTCACCTCGACACATGGAACTTAGATCATTGATAGGGTATCATTGAATAGTTGCGCCATTATTGACACCTGTATCTTCAATCACTTGGCAACCTTTGCATTTTTATTATTTTCTTGTGGGAAAAATCCCACATACATCGAGATATTTAGATATGCAAACTTTAATCAAGCTGAGACTTATAATGACATGTCGATGAGATGAATGGACTATAGAGCTTAGGCTTGGATTTGATGGCAGAAATGCATAACTTTCGTGGGCAACTATAGACATGGAGCGCTTGGATTTGATGGCTTGAAATGCATAACTCGTGGCTTGGCTTATAGACATGGAGCTAGGAATATGTTGTCTGATTTGGTCAATAAGATAGACTAGGCTCACTAAAGCACACACACCTTTTGGTAAAATAAAATCTTATTTTTTTATCGCAAATTCTAAAGAGACATAAAACTAGGGTATAGGAAATGTAACGATTTTTTGTGTTTTTTGTAATGCAGGTTGAAGATAAAGTAACAAGACTCTCGAGTAAACAAGATCAATAGGAGCTTTGTCAAGGTTGATTGGGAAATTGGAGATGTAGACATTTGCCAAAATTTTTAGAAATGAGCATATGGAGAAAAAACTCTAAAAATACCAGCGTATTTTTTATCTCTAACATATGGCTCCAACTGGGATGGAGACCTCCCTGTGAGTTTTCCAAGAACCTAGCAGTTTCAATTGCCTTTACCATTGGGCATGGATTCATCTGGCCTTTATAATTTATCCCCTGTAAACTTGTAGCCTGCCTGCAACCTGCTTTGCTTATTCAAGAAATCAACAATTGAAAATGATCTTTAACCTGCCTGTAGCTAGCCTTCTCTGTTTATTCAAGAAATCAACAACTGAACACGATCTATCTTCTCGTATGAAGAGCTTATTCTACTTCCTATTCCTACACTAACCCATTGTACTTCTTCTTAATCAAGTAAAAGAACACTTTTAATGAAGCCATGTAAGAAATTGATTTACTAAACCTATTCTTAATCTTGAATAAAAGAATGAAGGAAAGCATAGCCAACATACATGTGGTTTAAACAGATACTAGAACCAACGTTCATCTGTCAAGAAAATTTTGATATTTATGCTGCTCATGGATTCCAGAAAATCAACAATAGGATCATTAAAGACACAAGGAAATACCTGTTCATGATACTCCTCCAACTGAAAAAAATGTTGCTTCTCTTTTCCTTCACAGATCTCAATGATGAATACATACTGCTTGATTTCTGTCTGAGGAGAATGCATGATGAATTTCTGATCTGGACCTTTCAGCTCATCATCTTCCTCTTTGTATCTACTGCAATCTTCCTGTATCTGCAAATCAGAAAACTGAGGGCTGCCTTTAGTATCTGCTGCAGATTCAAATATGGAATTTTTATCTTCACTGCAATTTTGATCAACAGATTTATAACTAGCATCAACCATAGCATGCAAACATTTATGATCATCTCTCTACTGAAAAGAAGAACTAGATGAAATTCTAGTAGACAACAAGCCTTCACAAATCTCAAAATCTTCTTCCTTATCACTATATTGGTCGAATATAAAAGCATCAAGATAAGATCCTAATGACAAAGATGACGCTTCTTGTATAAAAGTATCAACAATAAAATATTGAAACAGATTTGGAAAAATATCACCTTATTCCTCATGGTTACTGCAACTTCTCTTGATCTACAAATCTGGAAATTGTGGGCTACCCTTAGTATCTACTGCAGATCTGAAACTTTCACCTACTGATCTTTCAATCTGCTCATCATTTTTTAAGTTCTCAGAGGGGGCAATCTGATCTTCATGACAGCCTAAAACAATAGATGCATTTGGTACAATGTCCAAAGCATCACTACATTTATCATAATGTGGATCACCAATCTCTCAATCATAATGAAGGGTATTCTCTACAACAACATACTCTTCATGAATGTCTAATTCTTTATTCAAAAGATTGAATTCATGACAACACTTGGGATAGAGAAAGTCATCCGAAAATTTGTCTTTACAAAACACATGAAAACCAGCATGAAAATATGCCAAAGAGCTGACACTTGAAAGAGGAAGAGACCGATACTAATCATGAGTAATTCCCTCTAATGAAAACCCGAAGAGCCTGATGTGAATATCCGCATGCACAATTTGCAACCGATGCATGCAATCATGAAAATACAACAAATGTTCAGCTGGTATTTCCCAATATTCTGCTTGAAATATGAGAATACTATTCTCCCATTCATCTTTACTAGGTACTGGATTAGGGAAACCAACTATCTTTGAAAAATCACAGAAAGCATATCTCTTAGCTAATATCTTTTTCATTTCATAACAGTGGAGTCGCCAACATATTTCATAACAATGGAGTCACCACTGAATCTATCCTTCATGGAGTCGCCAGATAGATGATTACAACTGAAAATATGTCCAGAATTTGTCTATCATCAAAGATGGATCTTGTTGTATTCCAAGGAAGCTGAGCTTCAATCTCCTCTCCCTGGCAATGGCGCCAATTTGTTGTCTCTCCAGGAGTCCTTCTCAGGTTGTATCTTGAAGAAGCCTGGTAACTTAAAATGTGTTTTGGTTTTATGTGTTTATTGGATCAAATGGGATACATAAACATATGGCTCACACTTAAGACACTTAGTAATATAATTAGATGAGACAATGCTTTCAAAATTGTATAATCAAATGAGTAACTGATTGGTGGGTGAAGAAAGTCTATATCTATCAACCGGATCAGATGTGTGATGGGTTGAATAAATATAGCACAGATTCCTTATTAAATCATTGTTTATGAGTTGACCAATGAGATGATAGTCATTTGAAACTAGATAAACTTAGACAACAATAATCAATTAAGCACAGAAAAAGAAAGAAGATGATAATCTGACATAAATAGTGAAAGGAACTTGTGATCTGTATTATATAAAAAAGGTCTCAGTACAATATCAACATGGTCTAGTCCCCAGACTTGAACCACTCAGCCTCAAGGACCGAACCCCTAACATAAACAATATAATTTATAGTCCTTACATCAAAGTTTAAGATCCTATTAAAATGGATCTAAAATACTAATAATAGAACAAGATAAAAACAACTTTCAAATCATAGGATTAGATCCTAACTCAAAGGAATCAAATCCTAATCATAATATGTGATCTTCAACATTCTTCGACAGCTTCAACAATCTTTGACACGCTCACAAATCTTTAAGGTGATGACAAGGCACTTGAAAATATCCATTTGACAACTGAGCATTATCTTAACTAAAAATAGAAAATCTTTTCAGCCTTTATATCCTTTGCATCGACTTCAAAATCTTAAAAGAGAGAGATGTCTATCCCTTTTATTTTTATCATTCATTTAGAATCTTGTTGAAATGATTTGGCAACAAAAACATTCAGTCTGAGCAAAAATACTGACATTTTTCTCATGTCTGTGCTTTTGGTGGCTTGTGAGCTAAAATTTTGACCTGTAAGCCACCGAAACCTCTTCTTTCGGTGGCTAAGGACAACTATGCAAACTGAAATAGCCACCGAAAAGGCAGGCTTTAGCAGACTTCTTCAAAGATTTATCTAACTTTATTTTCAGGTCCAGAGCATCTGATGTATGAATCTTATCTCTGCGAGAAGGCTCATAACCATAGAGAGCTTTGTATGTTGAACACACACTCTGTACCTGTTAGGTTTTCCATCAAAGTATGGGGTTGCAGGCTTTCATCATGAATTATACATGTCTTCTTGAATGCCACTTTACTTGAGATTTAACCATATATTACAGGATTATCTTGAGTCCTAAGCATGTTTGTAGAAGACAACACTTCTTATTGACTGTTACAACACATATGTGTTTCTGTCATGCACTGTCTCCCTGATATACTTCATTTGCTAATATTGCCAATCAGCCTCTGGAAGAGTCTCAGATAGAGTTTCTCTGCAATAGACATACTTAGATAAGTCATTGCATTGACTGCCATTAGTGAGTAAATCAGTGAGACCCTTGTGTTCATTAGTGAGCCTTTGGATCTCTTCGCATTCCCTTCTTGCAAGATTTTGTTGTCTTTTCCTAACCGATCCCGTATATTGTAAGTTAAATGCAATTGCCAAACTTCAATTTGGAATGAAGTTACACATCAACAATTTCTCATTAGCTTCCCAATAATATGATGGAAGTGTTACTATGAATTATCACAAACAATAATCCACAGGCATTATAAAATAAGGCCAATAACAATGCAGGAAAATGTTCATTCAAACAAGGTTGTGTCATCAATTGAGCCATCAAGCAATACCATTCTTTTCACCTACAGTAGCCAGGATAAAACGTGACTGTTAAGACCTAATATTGGCTCATTACCCCTTAATCAGGGCATATTACATTAGTAATGTTATTTTATTTATGTCGGTTTTATTCCATTAGTTGTAATTATATCTTCTAGTCTCCTATATATACCAAAGAGACATTTTCATTTGGAATCATCTTGGAATTGTACATTTATGTGGGCATAAGGAGGTTGCCCCTTCGGAGAGGCTTATTATCTGAATTTATCTCTTTTTCAAGGCATTGAGTACTTATTCTGAGGTTTTTCTATGCTATATTGATATTTGGTTCCTAACATATGGTATTAGAGCTCAAGGTCTTGGGGTTTCGATGTTACATATGAGACACCTTGGAATTTTCGCTATAACTTTTTTTCTACAATGTTTTAGAAGGGACGTCTTGGAGGATATTTATTAGATGGATCAAGGTATGTTGGGTTAAAATTTAAGATCCCGGGGCCTTACAATTTTGAAGATACAACCTGTGCAAGATAGGGTTATGGAATCATCCTAAACTGAGTCATTGCGGAATTTTCACTATAAAATTTTTTCTATAATGTTTCAGACCCTGAAATCCTGAGGATATTCACAAAAATTAGTAAGGTATATGTGTTAAAAATTTTTGCTTCTGGGTCATCTTACATTTGTAGATACACCCTGTGGAAGATAGGGTATCTGACTAGTCTCAAGAAGGTGTTCCCAGTAAAAAAATCATAACTTCTTCTTAGAGTATCCAAATTGAGTGAGAGTGGTTGCATTGGATAGTAGATAGTCTGTAGTATTTCTTGTACGCATTCTAGAATTTTATATCAATTATTTTGTGTGGGGCACGCTATACAAGTGACATCTCCCAGAAAGGCCAAAAATCAACAAGTTGTGGGGAAGTTACCATAAATTCCACTTGGCACATCCAATTTTGATCTGACCTATGGCATTGCAGAGAAAAAATATCAGAGAACTACAAAAAATAAATTTTCATACCCAGAAGGGCCAAAACTTTGGAGATACATTAGAAGAAATATTGTCTAGCAGAACCACCTCAAAATCAAGGTTCAAAAGTGATACTTGACCAACATGTCACCCAAAAAGGGAATTTCTACACCAAATAAGCCTCCAGATAATCCTACATGGACTCTTGATGAAGGTGAAGAAATGTGTAGGGACATAAATGATTTACAAAAGAAGACAGTAACAAAAGATGAACTACAAGAGATGATGGAGGGTTTAAAAGGGGAGCTCATGGAAGGATTAAAAAATTTCATAATAGAGAGGACACCTGAAAGTGAAAATGTATCCCATAAAATTCATGATGAGGACACAAGGAAGGTGAATCAAGAATGGAGAAATTCCAACTTTGGGTTGAAGATCAACCACATTCGTAAGATCGATATGAGGAAGTTTCATGGAAAGGACCCAATCACATGGATACTTCAGATGGAGCAATTCTTTAATCTACTTAATGTGCCACATACACAAAAGGTATGGATTTCTTATTTATAATTAGAACCCAATCAATTTGTATGGTATCAATGGCTTTGTTCTCGCAAATAACTCGTCACTTGGACAATTTTCACAGAAGAAATGATAACACACTATGAGGATACAAGGAGCAGTACCTTCTTTAGCCAATTGATAAATCTCAAGAAAAAGGGTTTAATTACAGAGCACATTGAGAACTTCCAAAGATTGAATATAAAGGTAACAGATATTCCATATGAGCACATAGAACTTCCAAAGATTGAATATAAAGGTAACAGATAACATAAAACATGAGGTTCGCTTTTGGGAACCCAAATCATTGGAGAATGCATTTAAGGTGGCAATAAATGTTGAAAGTAAAAATATGGCTATGGCTACTAGAAGGACCAATCCCAACATCTATAGAGAGAATAACGCTCCTTATTCTAAAACACCTCAACCTACAAGGTTGACACCTCAACAATTGGAGGAAAGAAAAGCAAAAAGTTTATGATTTAATTGTGACAGCAAGTACAGTAAGGGACATAAGTGTGGTGAGAAGAAATGATTCTACATAGATTGTCAAGAGGAAGAAGAAGAAGAAGAAGAACCATCTCAAGATGAAAACGTAGAAGCAATTTCATCTGAACAATTCACTCCCACGATATCGTGTAATGCATTGGCTGGAATTATCACTCCTCAAACCCTCAAGGTCGAAGGATACATCAAAAAGAAAAAGGTAATAGTCCTAATTGATTCTGGCAATACTCATAATTTCATTCACTGTAAATTAGCCAAAGCTCTCAATTGCTTTGTATATCCAGCGCCAGAGTTTCAAGTAATGATTGCAGATG
>SNQJ01S0039146.1:100486-131825 GCA_010110895.2 Picea sitchensis
AGGAAATTATGTGGATGGATTGATGGATGAAGAAATTATAGTGGATTACTCCTCAAGTCCTTTAGAAGACATGAATATTTTTTCTACACAAGAAGAACTAGTCTACTCTTGGAAGATTGAAAGGGATGAATCAAGCATGGATATAGTTTATTGAGATATGTAAGTACTTCCTTCCTCAATTGTTGAGTGATCCTAAATATGCTACTAGAATCCCTTTTCCATTGTGATGTCACCTAAAATGGGTTTATTTAGATCTAGATTAAGGTCAATGGGGAAACTTCCAAACATTATAGCACCAGGAGAAGCATTCATATGGCTAGCTTCAAAACTTAAAGATCCATATTGATGCATTCATTGGGTTTTTTCATTTCTAGATGAGGGATATGTTAGAATGTTCTTTAATGTTTTCTAGTGGATTGATGTAATCTTGTAACTAGTTTCATAATGATGATCATTATAACATCATTTGTGGGGAACTTATACATGTAACTAAGCTTCACTAGACTTTAGTAACATTGCACATGTGCACATGAAGGTAGTTTTGGGGAGTTATTTTCCTAGTGATCAACCCCTCATGTAATGGTGACATGCACTACTAGGTCCTTTTTATCCACCACTTCTCCCTTATCTCTTAATGAGATTATTTCTTACCATTATGGTTTGGTGTTTCTTGTTAGAAAAAAGAGGATCACATAGCAATAATATAAAACAGATGAAGAAATAAAACACAAGAGATACACAATACAATAGAGACAAATATATACATGATTCACCCTATATGGGCTACGTCCACCAAAGAAATGATCTATCCCTATTCAAGAATATGGAACTCATACTGTTGTGATCATACCATATTTATACCTATCAACTTATGGTAATAGAAGTGATTCCTGGGATTTACTTGTGTTTCTACATATGGGATATAAGGAGCTTTGTACACATATGATGCAATATTATTTCCATTCACCTATATGTGGTAATGTGAATGCCCCTTTATTCCATATTCATTGCACTCATCGGGAAGATTGGTTGTTGTCATTGATGTCAACCCTAGTCATGGGTTTTGGACCGCAAGATTGATGAAGGTATTTGGACATGAAGGAAAATGCACATGCAGATACAACACCCATCGATGTATAGTATACATCATGTTGTTTCCGGTGGTATGTGGAACGTCACGTGGATCCTCATGGTTGAGGAGAAATGAATTTTTGAATATGACAAAGTGAATTGTACATGTAGGACCTGAAGATAATTAAAGAAAAGAATTACAAAATAAGAAAGTGTCAGGTCGGCCCTAATGTTAAAAGGAAGTGACATAAATGGTATAAATAAACATCATTATACATTCATTTGATAAAAGTCAAATTTTAGAAGGAATAAGAAGTAAAAGAAGGCCGGATTTCAAGGGAGGATGAAGTCTTTTGGTGATGTGTTCTAAGGTATGCGGATTTCAAGGGAGGATGAAGTCTTTGGTGGATGTGGTTCATGGTACAGCATTTCGTGTCATCTTACCCTTTCTCTATAATTTTTTTCATAGAACGATTCAGATGGTGAAATTGCTAAGGTACAGAATACCTATCAAGGTACCTTTGGTTAAAAGTTCAAGCTCTTTATTCTCTATAATTTTGAGATACACTTATGTAAGATAGGGTTTGTGACCAACCCAAGCTAGTCAATAAACAAAAGTCTGGGTAAAACAATCATAATTGTTTTCTACACAGAATCCAAACGTAGTAAACACTCCATTGAAAAGAGTAATACTGGACTTCAGTTTTGTGTGAGTTTAAAGAATCGTATACATTGAGCGTGGGGCATTGCATGTTGGTTCCTCTCAATGCATTCGCACTAAATAAAGTCTACCATTCTTTCTATAACCTTTGGGAGGATTCAAGGAGTGAAATTGGGAGGAGTTTCAGAGAATACATTGAGCACATTATTCACAAGATCAGAGTACTCCAAGAACTGGAAGAATTGCAGAAATTGAAGAAGTCTCAAGAAACATTATCGGGTTCTATGTGATGATTTGGCACATGATGGTGATGATTTAATGTAAAGTTTTATTACATCTCATATATTCTTGGGTGAAAAGAAGGGGAAAGGATGGATATTTAAAATCTCTATTGATACTGGAGGATTGTATCTCCTCCCTGGATGTTTATCCCTTTGGTTTAGAAGTCAGAGCTACCTTGGAATTCATTACTTCCCTAAACAATAACTATTGATTATTTCTACATTGTGCATGGTGCATTGTGGTGTATTGATGTAAACTCTTATACTATTGTTAATTTCTCATTAGATATAGTTTAATGGTTTAAGCATAAGCTGAAAAGGTTTTGAATTGTACTCTGATATTGATTCACCCCCTCCAAGATCAACAATTGGTATCGCAGCAGTTGCCTCGTAACAATTTAACCAATCGGAAGGAAAATCCCCGAAAGCGTAGATGGATGACCAAGGAGCACATTCCAAAATGGGATTCAAAAATTTGATGGAAGAAATTATGCATAATCGAGTGATAGAGTGAAACTTACCTAACGGCTTTGAGAGTAGACATTTGATACCTTTAAATGGCTATGTAATCCCAAATAATGCTCCAACCGATCCAAAATGAGAAGAAGCTTAAGTGAGTTGTAATTCAAAATACGTGACATGTTATTCCATATCATTGGCAACTTCGGGAACCTCTTTAAAAGTGATGGGATGCAACACCGCTAAAGAGGTATGGGACAAAACCAAGAATATCTACTTACAGATCCAAAAGTTAAGCAATTCAAGCTTCAACGACATAGAGCGTAATTTTGGTAAAATTTGAAGATGAATGAAATGAAGATACGAAAACCCATCTCTTGTAGAGTTGATGTTTGTTAATGCTATCAGAGGATTGTGTGAAGAGATCTATGAATCCTTGATTGTACAAAAGTGTTGAGATCACTCTCTTGAAGAAGGATGTTAAGGTCTCCTCCATTGAAGAAACTAGGGACTTGGACCAAAATGACAATGATGAATTACATGGGACTCTTTTATGGCATATGAAAATGAGAACAAGTATAGAAAGTGACCAAAAAACAATGAAGTAGCCTTTAAAGCCAAGGCAAAGAAGTACAAAAGACAATGATAACGACTCCTTGATTTAAGAAAGGAAGCAAATTTCGTAAGAAGGTTCCAAGTAAAGAAGTGGAAGATGCTGCAGTCTCCTCCTCAAATGTTTTAATTGTTGTATAATAGGAAATATTGTTGAAAATTGTTACTATAAAAAGAGAAGTCTCAACAATAAAAAAGAGCTTCCACTCCAAGGATGATGACATCTCCCGAGATGAGAGTGATGAAGAAGATAATGATGGAGGAGAAGTCCCTTCATAACCCAAGAAACCCAGATGATGATCATAATAAATTTAAGGAAGAAGAAATCATTTGTGAAGATTTAGATGAAGAAACCAACTTTGATTCCTTTTGGGGATGAAAAGACAATGCATAGAGTGAACAAAAAGATGAGAATCTTAAAAGTTGGAAGCACAAGAAATCGAAAAATAGCAAGCTTAGAACACAAACATAATACTAAAAGGTGAAATTGAGAAAGTTGCGAAGAAGAATTACAAGCTTGAAAAGACCATTAATAGATTGAAGGAACAATTATAAGATTATGAGGAAATTGAAAGTTTTACAATTGACTGGCCACAAAAGGGAGCTACCATTGACAAATAAAAATTTGAAGAAGTTCAAAAAGCACTCTAAAATTAGATGAGATCCTTAGTAATCGTTATTCCAAAATCCACAAGATGGACTAGGGATACAAATGACAGCTTGAGAGAGACAACAAAACAAGAGAAGGAATTTGAAAATGATGAAACCAACACCTTACAACAAGTTGAACAACAAGATAGGAAAAACTAGAATTAAGGAATGAGACATCAAGAAGATCCTCTCCCATCGTATGAAAGAAATTAGTATGAAGGAAACTACGTAAGAATAGATCATGTCCCGTGATGGACCACACCACAAAGAAGATCACTTACTGTATCGATTTCTTTGACATTGCTATAATTTGTGGAAATTTTGACAAGGCATACCTGATTTATTAGACAACTGTAATGAAAGCACCATGCAAGCTACTATGAATGGTAGAAAATAATAGATAAGGAAATGTTCGTAGAACTGCTAATACAAATTATAATCCATTTGACCATTAATGGATGAAAATATTATATGTTACAACTGCAACAATTATGGACATAAAACACACATTGCTGTGGAGATGAAGGAAGATAATCATGTCAAATGTCCGTGATACCAACTACAACATGCTGGAAAGGAAAGAAATTCCACAAAATGAAAATTGTCTAATAGAATTGGTCAATAAAGAATGCAAAGAAGAAGATGAATGTTTCCATAGACGCTGAGTGCTCATCCTTATTAATCGAGATCAAACTTGCCAGCTTGAAGAAAAAGAGGTGGAAATGTTGTATTTGGAGATGATCCATCTACCAAAATACTTGGAAAATGAACCGTAAATCTTGTAAGTGAAAATGAAAAAGCAGGAAAAGTCCCATTGGTTGAAGACCCGGCTTACAATCTCCCTAGGGTACGCAAGAAAATATGTGATCAAGGATACACCTTACGTTTGACTCCCAAAACAAAATTAGAGAAAATAACTCGAAGATTGGTTGCAACCTAAATGAAGACCGGAATCAACATACATCCTAGACATGAAGAAGAGAGAGAAGATGTGGGGTTTCACACAAAATGATTCCAAGGAAGAAAAAAGTCCAAAGACCAAAAAATAAGGATGAAGCATTATTGAGGGCCATGTCCGTGGGGAGCAACCCAAAGAAGAAGGTTACCTTTGCCATTAAACCTGTGGAGGTCCCTAACCTCGCTAATACTGATGTCAGAGAAATCTGGGACGCGATGATATGGGAGATTGAGTGTTTCCAACAATGACAAAGGGGAGATTGTTGGAAGATTATTGTTGTCATTGATGTCAACCCTAGTCATGGGTTTTGGAACAGCAAGATTGATGAAGGTATTTGACATGAAGAAAATGTAATACGGTGATACAACAATTCCATGGATGGATAGTATACATCATGTTGTTCGTGGTATGTGGCGGACATCAATGCGGATCCCTGGGCGGTTGAGGGAGAAATGAATCTTGAAGATGAAAAGTGAATTGGTACACGTAGGCCTCAAGATAATTTTGTAAAGAAAAGAATTACAAAAAAAAATAAGAAAGTGTCAGTCGGCCCTAATGTTAAAAAGGAAGTGACATAAAATGGTATAAATAACATCATTATACATTAATTTGATGCAAGTCAAATTTCAAAAGGAATAAGAAGTAAAGAAGGCCGGATTCAAGGGAGGATGAAGTCTTTGGTGATGTGTTCTGAGGTACGTTATTTTCAGGTCATATCACCATTTTTCAAACTTTTCTAGAATCCATCTCTCGTAGATGGTGAAATAGCCATGGTATTGAGAAGACATAACAAAGTACCTCCTAAAAATTCTAAGCTCTTTATCTCCACACCTCGCTAAATACCCCATGGAAGATAGGCCTGCGGGACCAACTCAAGCTAGTCAATAAACAGGTGTTTTGGGTACAATCATAACTTTTTCATACAGAATCCAAACACAGTGGGACCACTTCCATTGCAAACATGCTGACTATGCTTTCTGTGTATGAATCAAAGAATCGGATGTTAAATACCGAGCGCCGGTAATAAGCTTCATCTCCGGAATACACCATAATTGAAAGCCTACTACCCTTCTATAACACCTTTGGTATCCAAGTGGAGGAAATCTGAGGAGTCAGTATGTAAATCACATTTCGATTAATATTATCTACAGGATCAAACCATCTAAGAATTGAAGACCAGGCCAAACTGAAGAAGTCCTAGCTACTATCGTTTGCAAGTGTGATGATTGGTTGATTGCGATGATTTAATGTAAAGTTTCATGATCTCTCATATATTCTTGGATGCAGCTGAAGGTGGGTGCCATTTTATGAGTCTAACATCTCTCGACATTAGGATTGTATCTTTGTTTTTGAGGTTTATTCCTCCCTTTACATTTGAAGGCTATAGGCCACCTTTGGAAGTCATTACTCCTTGAACAATAACTATTGATTAATATTTCTCTCATATATTGTGCATGGTGTATTGTGGTGTATTGGTGTAACTCTTATACTATTGTTCATTGCTCATTGGATATAGTTGAATGGTTTAAGTATAAGTTGAAAAAGGTTTTAAATTTTACTTGATACTGATTCACCCCCCTCTTAGTATCAACAATCTTGTAACTAGTTTCATAATGATGATCATTATAACATCATTTGTGGGGAACTTATACATGTAACTAAGCTTCACTTGAATTTAGTAACATTGCACATGTGCACACGAAGGTAGTTTTGGGGAGTTATTTTCCTAGTGATCAACCCCTCATGTAATGGTGACATGCACTACTAGGTCCTTTTTATCCACCACTTCTCCCTTATCTCTTAATGAGATTATTTCTTACCTTTATGGTTTGGTGTTTCTTGTTAGAAAAAAGAGGATCACATAGCAATAATATAAAACAGATGAAGACATAAAACAAAAGAGATACACAATACAATAGAGACACATATATACATGATTCACCTTATATGGGCTACGTCCACCAAAGAAATGATCTATCCCTATTCAAGAATATGGAACTCATATTGTTGTGATCATACCATATTTATACCTATTAACTTATGGTAATAGAAGTGATTCATGGGATTTACTTGTATTTCTACATATGAGATATAAGGATCTTTGTACACATATGATGCAAGATTATTTCCATTCACCTATATGTGGTAATGTGAATGCCCCTTTATTCCATATTCATTGCACTCATTGGGTACATGTATCACACAATAAGAGTAAATAAGGCTATGCAGGTATTACTAGTCCATGCTATTGGTTCATATGAGTATCAATTAAATGGAAATCATTCGTGTAATGGTTGTATAACCTCTACTGTGAAATTATACTAGTTCCAATAGTAGGTTTACCATTGAATAGGAATGAATATGGGAAAGAAATACGATTTGTAACTTGTAATGACATCTTATTAGAGAAACAAGGAAATCACCTTTCCCATATTCATTGATGTCATTGCCTCAATAAGATTGGTATAATATAGGTAATAAGCCAGTTAGTCTTAATCTTCATACTATATCTTCCTAATAATGATACCACTCTAATCATATAGAAGATTCATAGTGAGTTCGATAAGCCGTATATACGAGTTATGCTTTGAGTTCCATATCACGTAGTTTCCATAACAAGAGCTTAGTATGATTCCAGGCATTGCTTTGTTTAGTGATGTTTGGTATAGGCTAAGAATAGAAAGAATAATGGTCACAAGAAGGTGTGAGGAGGCTTCCTAGAGTATTGTGTCCTTGGTCAAAGTCATAGGAAAATTGTTAGAATTAGGGAAAAATAGAAACAAATAATGCCTTTTTTATTTTTCTATTCACAAGATC
The DNA here is from genome assembly GCA_010110895.2 of Picea sitchensis. Taxonomy (NCBI): domain Eukaryota; kingdom Viridiplantae; phylum Streptophyta; class Pinopsida; order Pinales; family Pinaceae; genus Picea; species Picea sitchensis. The sequence continues at coordinate 107,997 of SNQJ01S0039146.1, forward strand.
AACATATATGAGAAAAGAAATAAACAGATCTAAATTAAATTCTGAGTATAAACAAATTTTTTGAGTGAAAATACAAACCTCAATCTTACCTCCTGATATAAGAAAGATGCACATGTCACATGTGTGGATGAAAACCTTTATAATATGCTCATAAATAGTTTTAGGTTCATGGATCAAACCTCTAGGGTTTGATATCTGTCATAAGGACTTGGGAACATTTTTTCCAAGGTATAGACCATCACAAGACAACTGCAGCAAACAAAACTCAAATATGAAACCGTTACACCAAATGGGGAGGTTGTGTTGGAAGATTGGTTGTTGCCATTGATGTCAACCCTAGTCATTGGTTTTGGACCGCAATATTGATGAAGGTATTTGGACATGAAGGAAAGTGCACATGCAGATACAACATTGATGGATGGATAGTATACATAATGTTGTTTTCGGTGGTAGGTGGCACGTCACGTGGATCCTCATGGTTGAGGAGAAATTAATTTTTGAAGATGATAAAGTGAATTGAAGAAGGAAGTATAGGTCGGCCCTGAAGATAATTAAAGAAAAGAATTACCAAATAAGAAAGTGTCAGGTTGGCCCTAATGATAAAAGGAAGTGACATAAAGGGTATAAATACATCTCATTAAACATTCATTTTTCAACACACACAATTTTTTTAATGAACAAGAAGATATAAGTCGAATTTCAGAGGAAATATGAAGTAAAGAAGGTTGGATTTCAAGGGAGGATGAAGTCTTTTGGTGATGTGTTCTAAGGTATGTTATTTACAGGTCATCTTACCATTTTCACTATAATTTTTTTCTAGAATGATTCAGATAGTGAAATTGGTATGGTATTGAGAAGACATGTCTAGGTACCTGTGGTAAAAATTCCAACTCTTTATTCTCTATAATTTTGGAGATACACTCTATGGAAGATAGGGTTTTTGACTAGTCCTGAAGCTAGTCATAAATATGTGTTCCGGGTAAAACAGTCATAACTTCTTCATAGAGAATCCAAATGAAGTGAGACCAATTGAATTGGAAAGAGTACGGGCTTTAGTTCTCTTGCGTGAAAATTTTAGAATCTGATGTTAAATATTGAGCGCGGAGCATTCTGTACAAGTTCGATCTCCTCAATAAACCATAATTGAATAAGGTCTACCATTTTCTCTATAACTCCTTTTTGGGGAGGATTCAAGGAGTGAAAATTGGAGGAGTTTCATAGAATACATTGAGTTATATTATCTATAGGATCAAAGTATTCTAAGTAGTGAAGACTTGTAGAAGTTGAAGAAGTCTCAGGAAGCATTATCGGGTTCTATGTGATGGTTGGTTGATGGTGATGATTTAATCTAAAGTTTTATTATATCTCATATATTATTGGGTGGAAGGAAGGGGAAAGGATGGAGAGGTCAACCCTGTCTTCATATTGGAGGATTGTGTATTCCTTATGGAGGTTCATCCCTCCCTTTATATTTGGAAGATGTAGCTACCTTTGGAAGTCATTTCTTCCTTTGAACAATAACTATTGATTATTTCTCATATATTGTGCATGGTGTATTGTGGTGTATTTGTGTAACTCTTATACTATTGTTCATTTCTCATTGGATATAATTGAATATATAATCTGGTTGAAGTATAAGTTGAAAAAGTTCTTAAAATTGTACTTGATACTGATTCACTCCCCTCTCAGTATCAACAATTTGTATCAGAGCAGGTTGTGTTCATAACAGTTTAACCACTGGAAGGAAAATCCTGAGCAGAGATGGATGACCATGAGCACATTTAAAATGGGATTCAAATATTTGATGGAAGAAATTATGCATACTGGAGTAATAGAGTGTAAACTTACCTAATATATTTGGGAGTGGACATTCAATACTCAGTTGTAAATGGCTATGTAATCCCAAATAATGCTCCAACCGATCCAAATGAGAAGAATCTTATGAGTTGTAATTCAAAACCCAGACATGTTATTCTAGGAGCATTGGCACCAACCATTTCTACAAATGTGATGGGATGCAACACTACTAAAGAGGTATGGGACAAACTGAAGAGTATCTATGAAGGTGATCCAAAAGTTAAGGAGGTCAAGCTTCAACGACATAGAGAAGAATTTGAAAATTTGAAGATGAATGAAAATAAAGATATTGCAACCTATTTTCTTAGAGTTGATGAAGTTGTTAATGCTATCAGAGGATTAGGTGAAGAGCTCAATGAATCCTTGGTTTTACAAAAATTGTTGAGATCACTTCTCTTGAAGTATGATGCTAAGGTCTCCTCCATTGAAGAAACTAGGGACTTGACCAAAATGACAATGGATGAATTACATGGGTCTATTATAGCATATGAAATGAGAATAGGTACATAAAGTGACCATCCAAACAATGAAGCAACCTTTAAAGACATAAAGAAGACACAAGACAAGGGCAACAACCTTGATGAAGAAATATCAAATTTTGTAAGAAAGTTCCAGAAGGGAAGTGGAACATACAAAGGTAAGTCTCCTCTCAAATTCTTTAACTGTGGAAGAATAGGACACATTGTTGAAAACTGCTACTATAAAAAGAGATGTCTCATCAATAAAAAGAGCTTCTACTCCAAGGATGATGACATCTCCTTAGATGAGAGTGATGAAGAAGATAATGATGGAGGAGAAGTCCTCTTCACAACCCAAGAAATCAGGGATGATGATCACAAGAGTTATAAAGAAGAAGAAATCATTTATGAAGAAGATTCAGATGAAGAAACCAACCTTGATTCCTTTTGGGGATATAAAGACAATTCAGAGAGTCAACAAGAATATGAGAATCTTGAAAAGTTGAAGCATGTTGAAACTGAAAATAGAAAGCTTAGAAACACAAACATAATACTAAAAGGTGAATTGAGAAGTTGTGAAGAAGAGAATTAAAAGCTTGAAAATATCATTGATAGCTTGAAGGAACAATTATAATATTATGAGAAATTGAAAGCATAATTGGATCACCCAAAAGGGGAGCTACTATTGACAATAGAAAAGTTGAAGAAGTTCAAAAAAAGCACTGAAAAATTAGATGATATCCTTAGCATTCAAAGATATCCAAACGACAAGACAAGACTAGGATAAAATGATAGTTTGAAGACAACAAAACAAGATAAGGAAGATTAAAATGATGAAACCAACACTCCAGAACAAGTTCAACAACAACATAGAAGACTAGAATTCAGAAGGAATGAGACATCAAGAAGATCATCTCCCATCAGGTATGAAATCAATCATTATGAAGGAAACTATAGAAGAATAGATCATGAAACCAGATGGACCACACCAAAAAGAAGATCACTTACTCCCAGGTATTAAAATTTCTTTCTTGGACATTGTTATACTTGTGGAAATTTTGGACACAAGGAAAGCAATTGTAGAATCAATGAAAGGAATAACTATGCAAGCTACATGAATGATGCAAATAGTATATATGGAAATGTTCATAGACCCGTCAACATAAATTATAATCCATTTGACCCATTAATGGATCAAAATATTGTATGTTACAAGTGCAATAATCTTGGTCACAAAGCACATGATTACAGAGAGAAGAAGGAAGATAATTGTATGCCAAATGTCCCTATACAAACTACAACATGGAAAAGGAAATAAATTCCACAAATTGAAATCTGTCGAATAACATTGGTCACTAAATAATGAAAAGAATAAGATGAATGGTTAATAGACAGTGGGTTCTCACCTCATATGACCGAAGATCAAAGAAAATTTGTCATATTGAAGAAAAAGGGTGGAAATGTTGCATTTGGAGATGACTCACCTACCAAAATACTTGGAAAAGGAACTGTAAATATTGGAAGTGAAAATGTAAAAGTAGGAAAAGTCCTATTGGTTGAAGATTTGAAGCATAATCTCCTCAGTGTCAGCAAAATATGTGATCAAGGATACACTCTTACGTTTGACTCTCGAAAATGTAAAATCAAAGAAAATGACTTAGGAAGATTGGTTACAGCTGCAACAAGAAGACCGAACAACATATATATCCTAGACATGAAGAAGAGAGAGAAGACATAATCCACACAAAAGGATTCCAAGGAAGAAAAAGTCTCAAAGACCAAAAATAAGGATGAATTATTATTCAGTGCCACATGTTTAGGGGGAGCAGCCTGAAAGAAGAAGGTCCAAAGAGGTTGTGACATCATCAAGAGAGAACAACTAAGATAACCACAACAAATAGGAGAGTGAGGAGTGAGTGGGTGTGAGTGTAATAGAATGATAGAGGGTAGGGTCTTATTTATAGCTAGGGAGAGGGGTTAGGGCAATTTAAAATTATAATTAAATATTGACATTTAATTAATATAAATATTAATTAAAATGTTAATTAATATTGATATTGATTATAAAAAATTTAAACACATATAAAACCCCAATCACATAAATAAAACATCAATCACATAAAACAACAAAGGGGGTACATTTTAAGACAAAGTCAAGGGGGGGTCCATAATGGAAAAACATGTCCACATGAGTCTCATAATGACCTATAAAATTTATCATCACTGCAAAAGGGGGTCCATCAACAATGTGGTCATGTCCATATTCATAGGCACTCCTAGTTCTCATGGACCATCCCAAGAGAGAGGAAGAGGATCACACATCAACGCATCTTGGTATTACACCAAGATATACCTGGTCAAAGACCAGTTTTCCCCAGAACACATCTGGGGGCCCTAGAACACATCTAGGGTCTTATCCACCAAGGTACAAGACCAAGGATCAACCCATGCATTAGAAAAGGGTTCCCTAGAACACATTCAGGGGCCCTATAACACTTCTAGGGTCTTATATCAACCACCAAGGAACACATCCAAGGATCAATCCAAGCACTGAGCAAGGATTCCCTGGAACACATCTAGGGGCCCTAGACACATCTAGGGACTTATATCAACCACCAAGGAACATATCCAAGGATCAATCCAAGCACTGAGCAAGGATGATCCCTTAGGAACCTACCATTTGGATGACATTTTCTTCCCAGAAGGAAGTGAGAAGATGCCTAAAGTTCTTAATGATGGATTTAATCAACTTTGGGTTTCCCCCAAAGATAGTTTTCTAAAGACTGGTTCACACTTCTCATTAGATAATTCAATACATATTGGTACCTTTTTATACAAGAAGGATGTTAAGGAAAGTGTTTTTTAGCTTAAGATTGTTTCAGTGGAAGCTCTAATTTTTGCAACCCCATTATAACCCAAAAACTCACTCCCTTTGACCTAAGTTATCCTCTAGTTTATGATGGTTATATTGAGTCTTTCACTAAAGAGAGGAGATGTTATAACCATGTTATTATAATTGAGATAGATATCCATACTACTTATCTTCCATATTGTACCAAAGGAGAAAAATTGTATCATTGTGTAAAGGAGGATCGTTTGGAGGTGGAGAGATAGTGAGATTGCAATGAACCATTTGGAGGCCCAGACATCATGAGATTGCAGTACACCCGAGTTGAAATGACCGTTTGAGGCAGAAATATGTGAGATTGCAGTGCACCCTTTAGAGTGTCAGATAAGATCAGATTATGATTAGGTTTATATTCTATATTTTCTGGGAAGGGGTGGAGATCAGAAAATGCACTACAAAGAGAACATCATTTGCATTCACTTTTCCTTTGATTGAACTCTTTAGGTATAAACTCAAATAAAAATAGTTTTAATCAATTTTGGAGAGCTAGGGATTATGATGTCCAAAATGAACAAAAGTGATCTTTATTAGGTGGCATGTATCATGTTCAAGTACATCCAAAATTCCTCCATTCTAAGGTGACTTCCCACACATGGGAATTTGGAGATATTTCGAAGTTGCTTGATAATATAGTTGAATATTTTCAAAATGGTGCAACTTTTTCCATTGTGGACAAAATTCAGAACCCTAGGGCCAATAGTCCAACTCTTCTTTTCCAAGATAACGGAGGTGGAATGGATCTCGATTGCATGAAAAAATGTATGATCTTGGGTGAGGGATCCTTTCTTACACATTTTTGAGGAGAAATATTCATAGCTGTTAAGGAATTCAGTTATTTATGAGAATTAGATTGTATATTCCCATCAATAGAGTCCAAAATAACTCCAGAAAAGAATTAGAAACAAAAATTACATGAAGAGAAGATAGGATGTCCTCAACTTCAGATCTCTCTCCTCCATCGTGGCCTCTGTGGTGTTGAATAAACATTTCCATTAAGACAAAGGTGAGGAAAAATTTAAGTACCCCACAATCCCAACATTGTACACATGTGGCTGGGTATGTTACAATTGGTATCAGAGACAATATTACAACACTAGGGGTTGTATGGTCTCAAGGGAAATGAATGGAAATGGTTTTGGCATTTAGCATTTGAAAAATAATAATAATAAAACATTCTCAAAGCCTTTCTACCTCAAATGGTAATTTCAACTCAGGTGTACTGCAATCTCATGATGTCTGAGCCTCCAAACAGTTCATTGCAATCTCTCTATCTCTCTACCTCCAAACGGTCCTTTCAATTTGGGTGTACTGCAATATCATAATCTTTAAGCCTCCAAACGATCATAATGTTCATTTCAGTATGTTCCATTCCTCCAAATATCTTGTCACCAGACACAGAGCTTGACTTAGACCATGACCTAGACCACCACATAGAGATAAATATAGATTTAGACGTTGACCTAGAGCTTGATGTAGACCATGACATAGACCACCCTAGCTCCATCTAATCCTAGGCATAACTTATACTCAATCCTTAACCCTATATTAACTCAAGCCATGAGGACGATGGAATAAATTAATTTTTCTTTCTATGGAAAGATAATAGAGGAAGGATTGATATAAAGTGTTTCTCTCAAACAAAGATACTTCATGTTGAAAAATGACTAGCAAATTATAATTAAGTTTAAAAATTGGTACCTCTTCAAAATATGTGATTTGGAGTTGGATCCAGAACTTTGTACCATGATTTCACCAAAATTTGTACCATGATTTGACTACATCCACACCTCCAAATGGTCATATGTCCATTTCATTGAATCCATAATTTTCTTGTGACTATTTCTCTGTCTCCCATTCACTCTCTCCATCATTGAGAGTGAATGGGTGACAAATAAATAGTGATTAGACAATGATGGATTGAATGAAAGGGACATATAACCTTTTGGAGGTGTGGATGTAGTCAAATCATGGTAAAATATTTGGGAGGGTAGGAATTACTTATGATTATTATGATATTTTATTTTGATGAGATGACGTAGATGTGTAATAAGGGGAGAGGGAGAGAAGGGGAGGGAGGGAGAGATACAACAAGCGTCGTAATTTTAATTTTTAATGGAACCAATAACATGCACCTCCTTTTTTCATATTTATTATCTCCATTTCCATTGTTATGTTGGTTATCCCCCCTCTTTTTGGGGTTGGGGGAGAGAGGGGAGAGAGAGAGAGGAAGAGGGAGGAGGTGAAGAGAGATAGGGAGGTAGAGAAAGGAAAAGAGAGAGAGGGAAAGGATAGGAGGTAGAGAAAGGAAAAGAGAGAGAGGGAAAGAGGGAGAAAGAGAGAGAGGTATAGGGGAGGGAGAGACAAATAAGGGAGGTGAGAGATGAACATGTGAAAGGAGAGAGAGAGAGAGAGAGAGAGAGAGAGAGAGAGAGGAGAGAGAGATAAGGGTGGCAGAGAGAGAGAGCCGTGAGAGTGGAAAACCGGGAGAGAGAGGAAGTGGGAGAGAAGGGGAGAGAGAAAAAACAGAGTGAGGATAAGGGGGAGAGAGAAGCTGGAGAGAAGCCAGGTCAGAGAGCCGAAATGCATGAGGAGGCAAGAGAGGGCAGAGAGGAAGATGAGAGACGCATTCCCATTAGACAGACATAGTGAGCACGTATGAGGAGACAGAGCAGGGGCAAAGGAGAGAGAGGAAGAAGGAGAGAAAGGAGTGAAGCATTACATGAGACGTCCACGCCCACGGCCCTCAATGTTACACCACAACCCATAAACTGAACATGAGAGGATTGTAATTGTGGAAAATTTGGATGGTTACATCCAATCGATGGAAACAGATTACGACTTAACTTCATTGGGGCTTGAGAACATCTCTATGTGAATCCATAAGAACGGCACCTAATAAGCATTAAGTTAAATTTTAGCCATGACTTTTGCTAACTCAAAATCAAAATAAAGGTTATTTAGCACACATGTAAGGACCTTTTTGACCTTGGAATAGGAGGAAAATATATTCAAAAATAATTTAATTAGTAAATTATCAATTCATTCACATGCCCAATGTCTACAAAAAAAAAAAAAAAACTCTATGATTTTTTTTAATAATGAATGCACTGCATCCTAAGGAGTCATATAGATTTTTCAAATAATACCCTATCTCATGTAAATACGTCATTAAGCAATCTCTAGCTAATAAATTACATTATATCAAATATGGAAACCTTCCCCATCTACAAAAAATAACACCATGCCTATTGTTAATAATTGGAAAATGGTGGAACTTCTCAAACTCAACATTGAATTAATGACATGTTCTTGGCTTGTTTGTTTGCTTAGGATTCGTTCTTGGTTTGTTTGAATGGTTGAAGTGTAGGTTTGAGGAAATGTTTAGGGAATAATTGAAATAGTTATAATATCCAAGGAACTAAAGGATTGAGATAGAGGGATGGTCAAGCGATGGAACCAAGATTTAGTTCGGTTGTGGATTGTAGGAAAAAATTGAGTTATCCCATAAATCACTAAGGGGAGTCATGTTAGGGTACAAATAAGTCAATACCTAGTTTTCTTTGTGAAATTACATATGAAAAAATGCAAGGTAAAAAAACTGCCAGAGACATAAAGGAATGAAAGTCAAGGAGGGATTCTCTAAAACCCCAATGAGGATAAAAACCCTTCTAAGAGGATAAAAATGTGTGAAAATGATAGAAAGAAACTATCATTTTTGGCGGAATGTTAGGTATCACATCCATGTTAGAATTTATCCATACATTCAAGTTATATTTATCCATTGGTTAAACATAAACCTACACCTATTGCATCCATAATATCTAGAGGACACAATCAAAATATTATACATACCTAAATGGTGATTTTTCAATTTAGCAATCAAACATAACAATTCATAAAACATTAAACATAACTAGAATTAATGGTTATATAAACTATGATGAAAGGATAAATCACACCTGATATGATGAACTGGTCGACAATATAGTTGGAATCATTGGCCCCATGTGTTTCTCTTTAACTGTATGGCCCTCTGTTAGTCTTAAGCTTCCCTCAATCGACTAAGAAAGATATTAAAGTACCTGCCAAAAACATTCAACCTCCATAAATATCTAAAAAATCAATACAAGTCATATTTGTAGTGCATTATTTACTCTAAGATACATTTTTACGAGAGTGTTAGAACATGCTACGAATGAGATCCTCTTGATTTTGAGAATAATTTCTATTGGTTTACCTGTATAATATTGATCGAATCATTTCCCTTGATTTATGGCAACAACGGTTAAAATTGACTTGTTGTTGCCTCGTTGGATCGAGGGAAGTTTTCTCCAAGATTAAATGGTTCGAATAAATATTGTCTATTGAACATGGACAACCACCTGAAGGTGAAATCACTTATGTCTCTCATACATCATCACTCAATTCCCAATACCCAAATCATATAAATCCATCGAAATATTTACATAAAAACAAACATATATACATACCCACATTCACAATTGTTTTTACAAATTTGAAATAAAATGTTTCTTTGATCCATTTGGAGTGAGAGGAATGTGGTGAAAATAAATTTTATATAAATAGGTTATTAAAATATTCTTGTACATCATCATTTAGTACTTATAGCCAACCTCTTCTTCTTATCCCTATAGCTCCTAATCATTTCATCAATATATACGTCTTCATTCCCTGGGTGATCTTCAAAATATGATTTTGATTGCATCCTATCACGCAGAAAGCATGCCTAGTAATGGGATACCATGATGTAATGGAGGGTCAAGCCAGATGAGGCATCACCCACAAAAGAAAATAAAACAAAATTTAAATAGCTAGTTTTTAAATACTGAACTAGTTCAACAATATTAAAAACACCGCAATGTCATTATTTACCTAGCACACTGGTCAGCATCGTTGGAATGGTTTCCCCCACATACTCCTCTTCAACTATACGACCCTCAACTACAAAATTCTCTTCCATTGAGACCACAAACCTTATAAGGACAATCATAAATGTATTAGTAAAAAAAATAGAAGTACGTAATGTATAACTACAAAATTATTAAGCATAGCGATTAAAATACATCCATATTAACGCCATGTGCCATCTTGTTCATAGTAATCATCAACTAACACCGGAAAAATTGGGACTGAATGGGATTAGAACCATCTTATGGTTGCAAATTTCTATCAACACAATGCTCTCCAATACTAGTGTGTTCGTTGACAATGTTTCTCCTCCCATTAAACAAAGTTAAATATTAATAATATCCAACATAATTGTATTATATTAATAATAAAGGTTAATGTGGATTGAATTTCATTTACCTTATCCTGCAAAGTGGTTCTTGGTAACTGACCCAAGATTTTTTGGTGTTCAAATACATCTTTATAGTCAGACGAAATCAAGATGCAGGTCTTCCTTCTCGTATTCTGCATCAAACTTGTCACCCCACATTGCATAAGAGTATGTATTTTTTAATGTTATTCACCGCAATTACCTAAAAGTTTTAAGGAAATACAAATAGGATATTTAGGTACTTACAATTTGTGAATGCAACTTCAAGTAGCCACCCTAACCTAGCCCAGGTCAATCTCACATTTGGAAAGACTTTCTTTTTTTGCCTTTGACGTATCGTACCAACCTATCATCAAATGTTTTAAGTATGTTAATACATACCACAATTTTATTTACATCTAAAAAATTCAGTTGCATTGAATTGAAATTGTAATTTACCTTCTTGGACTTGAGGGTGTTTTTCCTTCATCTATCAATTTCTTCTCTTTGCATCCTCAATGAGCACCTCCACTCCCTCTCAATCATCGAGGACTTCATACCTAATGCTTTTTTCAAGTGCCTCCTTTATGTTTTTCGTGTATATTTTAAATATTGGACAGCTAAGGCAGTGGCTAAGGTCTTATTAAATGTGTCTACACCAAAAAGATTTCAAGATAATCCATCAATTATTTTTGAGGTTGGAATTATGGAAACTCCACCTCCTCTCCCATATGGTGGGCCCAAAAGTCAACAATGCCTTATTCTCCAAGGACCTATAAAACTCATTGTTCCCTACATGCAAAATTATTATATGATTATTAATTTGAAAATAATAATTTAGGGATGATTTATATTTGTGTACATTGAGAACATGAAATCAATTAAAATTTTAAAAATTACCTAGGACTTTAACTGGCTTTAATGGAATCCCTTCCTCATTGACCATAAATGTTCCCTTAAGGGTCCCTGTTTTGGTCACACATATTGCTTTAGGAAAAACAACCATAAAGTTTGTCAAATCATCGACCTCATATCCGTCACCACCTCTAGAGCCCACCAGGTGGCCGCTTCCTCGGTGGGTGTGTCGGGGCTCCCACCTAATGGTGTGGAAGTTGGAGATTTGGATAGATGCATCCTGGAAGTTATATATATCCACTTCGACCCTATGGTATCCGTAAGTAATGCCAGCATCTATCGACACCATGCATACCGTCGTAAGTAGGGATCCAAAATATCTATATAAGTAAGAAAACATTTTTTCATTTAGATAATGTAAAAGTTAAAATCAAGCTTTCATAATTGATATTATGACATAAAATAAAACCACTTTAAATTACGGTTATTAACTTATATGTCTTAATCCTTGTCATAACTTCTTTGATCCTTTCTTCGACTTTGGGAGTTTGATCTAGAATATCTAACAAGTGAGTCAGTTCCTTGTCTCCTTTATTGATCATTTTTTCAATTAGTAAATAATAGGGTCGGACGATTCATACAAATCCTTTTCGCTTAGTGAATCATCATCAACATCATTTCCTACCAACTACATATTCAAAAAATAAATGATAATTCAATTATGTAAACAAACAAAATAATTGATCGCCACATAAATAAAATGCACATTAAATGCATTCGAAAATTGTTGTTCATTTGCCTACTCTGAGGACATTTTTGATTTACCATGATCAACCTGCCACATTGGCGAAAATTAGAACTGGGATCATTATCATGAGAAATAAATTCAAATTTATGAGAAATCCAAATGTTGATAACAAAAAAACAACACCGAAAGTAATTAAATGGACCGGCTCTCAAAATGGATTAACACCATAAAGAGTATAATGAAAGTCATAAAATATGAGTCATTGCTTACAAGTTGGGTAAATTAGTATATCGCATCTACCCCATAATAGTAACATCTATATCTATTCGATTCAAATTGTAATCAATCAACTCTTCCCCTGCAACTATTGATTTTATCAAGCATATATGTTAAGCCCTAAATAGTGGCCTTCATTACCCCTTAATTGGGGCATACACATTAGTAATGCAAGTCATTTTATTTATGTCACATTTAGTCCATTAGTTCTTTTTTAATTATACCTCCTAGTTCCTATATATACCAAGGAGACGCTTTCATTTGGAATCATCTTGCATTTGGAAATTTATGTAAGCATAAGGAGGTTTCCCCCTATAAAAGGCTTATTATATAACCCTATCTCTTCAAGGCGTTGAGTACTATTCCTAAGGTTTTTCTATGCTATATTGATATTTGGTTCTTTAACATATAAAAATTTGTACCAAGGTCTTGGGGTTTCGCTGCTACATCCTGAGACACCTTGGAATTTTTCATAACTATTTTTCTACAACAATTCAAAAGCAACGGCTTGGAGATTATTTAGTATATGGATCAAGGTATGTTAAGTTCAAAATTTCCAACCTCCTGAGGTTTTATACTTTCGGAGATACAACCTTGTAAGATAGGTTCTTGAATCATCCCGAATTGAGTCATCGTAGAATTTAAGGCCATAAAGTCTCCTCGTAATGTTCTCAGACCGGAATCCAGCATGATCTCATAGGAAATTATTAAGGTATGTGGTAACAATTTCATCTTCTCATCATCTTAAATTTTTATATACACCCTATGGAAGATAGGGTATATGATTAGTCCCATTGACTAGTCTTTAAGGTGTAAGTTCGGGTTAAAAAAAATCATAACGCCTTCCTAGAGTATCCAAATTGAGGAGAAAAAGTCAGATTGATAGTGGACAGCCCGTAGTAATTGTGGTAACGAAGTTTCATAATTTTATATCAATTATTTTGTGTAAGGCACCATACAAGTGAGATCTCTTGAAAGGCCAAAAATCAACAAGTTGTGGGGAAGTTACCGTGAATTCCACTTGGCACATCCACCCCTTTCATCGTAATCTGCGGAGTTGCAGATAAGCACATCGAGACCTACAAATAAGAAAAATTCCCATACTCATATGGGCCAAAATTTTGAGATAAAATAAAAGGAAGATTGTCTAAAGGTGCAATCCACCTCAAAATCAAGGTTTAAAGTGATACTGGGCCAACATACACCAAAAAGGGAACTTCTACACCAAATAAAGCTCCGCAAAATCCTACTTGACTCTTGATGAAGGTGAAGAAATGTGTAGAGACATAAATGATTTTACAAAAGAATATAGTAACAAACATGAACTACAAGAGACAATGGATTCAATGTAGTTTTCGTTTATAATAAATACTAAGATGGATGGTTTAAAGGGGATATCATGGAAGGATTGAAAAACTCCTAATAGATAGGACACCTCAAAGTGAAATGTATCCCATGAAATTCATGATGAGGACACAAGGAAGGTGAATCAAGAATGGAGAAACTCTAACTTTGGGTTGAAGACCAACCACGCCCTAAGATCGACATGAGGAAGTTTGATGGCAAGGACCCAATCACATGGATACCTTTAGATGGAGCACCCTCTTGATCTGGCTAATGTCACATACGCAAAAGGTATGAATTTCTTTTTATATTTAGAACCCAATCAATTTGTAAGGTATAGATGGATTTCTGGTTTCTTGTAAATCACTCGCCACTTGGACAATTTTCATGGAAGAAAATGATAGCACACTATGAGGATACAAGGAGTACACCTTCTTTAGCCAATTGATTAATCTCAAGCAAAAGGGTTCAAGCACAGAGCATACTGAGAACTTCCAAAGATTGAGCATAAAGGTAACAAATATTCTCGCATGAGCACGTTTGGATTGATGTATTCATAGGAACTTTAAAGGATAACATTCAACATGAGGTTCACCTTGGGAACCCAAATCATTGAGAGAATGCATTTAGGATGGAAAGAATGTTGAAAGTAAAAATATGGCTACTAGAAGGACCACAACTAACATCTAGATAATAATTCTCCTTGTTCTAAAACACCTCAACCTACAAGGTTGACACCTCAACAAGGGAGGGAAAGAAAAGAAAAAGGTTTATGCTTTTAATTGTGACATCAAGTACAAGTAAGGGAGATAAGTGTGATGAGAAGAAATTATTCTACATAGATTGTGAAGAGGAAGAAGAACAAGAACCAACCTAAGATGAAAAACGAAGCAATTTCATCCTAAGAGTTGACTCTAATGATATCATGTAATGCATCGATGGAATTAGAACTCCTCAAACCCTCAAGATCAAAGGATATATCAAAAATAAAAGGTATTAGTCCTAATTGATTCTCGGTAGTACTCATATAATTTCATTCACTATAAATTAGCCAAAGCTCTCACCCTTTGTATATCCAAATACTGTGAGTTTCAAGTGAGGATTGTAGATGGAGGAACTATCAATCAGCTGTGAAAAAATGAAATAAGATCAATCTTACTATGGGGAATATGTAATGAATAGTCCAATGATTGTTATACCCATGGGTGGTGCTGATACTGTAATTCAGGAATCCAATGGTTACAATCATTAGGAACAATGGATTTTAATTTTCAAGAACTTTTCATGAAATTCTTCATTGGAAGGAAAATAAATTGAGTTAAGAGGTATCACAAGGAAACTCCTAGGCGATAAGCCCTAATGGCATGACAAAATTCATTGGAAAAGGGGAATCAAGGTAAGCACAGAATAACTATGCTACCTAGATGTTCAAACATCTAATCCATCTATCTTCAAGATCTCCAAGGGATCATTGATACATTCCAAAGTGTTTGAAGATATCTCTAAGCAGAGCTCCACCCACCAAAATCATGATCATGATATTCACCTTAATGTCCCTGGAGGTTCCTCTAAGATCACGGCTACAAATATCCCTATGCCTAGAAGAGTGAAATTGAGTGCATGGTTGAAGAAATGTTGAGGCATTATTATGCCTTAGCCAAATTTCTTACTCTGCATGAGTGGTAAATGGTATTCAAGAAATATAACCCATGGCGTATGTGTCCATAATATGAGAGCTCAACAAGATCACTATTAAAGATAAGTTTCATTCCCATCATTGATGAATTGTTAGATGAACTAAATTGAGAAATCTATTTCACAAAGTTGGATCTTCTGCCTCGTGGTATCATCATATTAGAATGAAGGAAAAATATATCCCAAAACAACATTCAGAAATCATGAAGGCCATTAGTTATGAATTTTTTGTCATGCCTTTGGCCTTACAAACGCAACCTTCCACATTCCAAGGGTTTATGAATCTACTCTTTCAAGCCCCTTCCTTTGAAAAATTTTGTTAGTATTTTTTGATAATATACTAATCTATAGAAAGTCTTGGAGGATCATGTGTGACATGTTGACAAGGTTCTAAACCACTAAAGGAGCAACAACTATATGCCAAACCATCCAAATGTTTCTTCGATTGAAGGAGGTAGAGTATTTGGGTCATATTGCATCTCATGAAGGTGTCAAGGTAGACCCCAACAATATTAAGGCCATGATGGACCCGTCCGATTCCCAAAACATTGAAGAATCTTAGAGGATTTTTGGGTTTGATAGGTTACCGCAAGTTTGTTCGGCACAATGGAAGAATAGCAACAACTTTAATCTAATTAACTAAGTTAGGCTGATTCATTTTCATGGACCCAAAGAGGCAACTAAATCTTTGAACAACTTAAAGAGGTGATGTGCAAAGATCATTTCTTGACCACATCTGCACTCACAAAACCCTTATTGTGGAACGTGATGCCCTCGAAAATGGAATTGGTGTTGTCCCAATGCAAGAAGGAAGGTCTCCCTCGGATTTTTAAAGTCTACCACTCAATGGAAAGGACTTACACAAATACATTTATGAGAAGGAAATGATGGCAATACTACATGCATTGAAGAATGGCGCCCTTACCTAATAGGAACTTCCAAAGGTCAAAAAGATCACGATATATTAAACACTTTGGAACAAAGACCATCTTCATAAGAAAAACAAAATGGGTAACCAAGATAATGCCATGGGATTTTGAAATCGCCTATGTATGGAAGAAAAATGTTGTGGCACATGCACCCTCAAGAAAGGATGAAGATGTTGAGGTCTTCTCTCAGGCTATCTCAATCATCCAACCCGATTGATAATAGAAGAAAGGGATGAATGGAAGAATGATGAAAAGTGTGAAATCCTCATTCAAAGGTTGCAACATGATTCCGGCCACATCTATTACATTTATGGAAAAATGATTCACTCAGGTGTACAAAGATCGCTTATATTTTGTAATAACTCCCAACTCAAAACAACAAAGGTACTATTGGAATTGTACACCTCTCCAATAGAGTGGGCACTTGGTATTTTGAAAACCTACCATAGGTTCAAGAAGGAATTTTTTGGGATGGCCTTAAACCGGAAGGTTCAAAGTTTTGTGGTAGAATGTTTGGTTTTCCTTCCAACAAAATAAGGTGGAAACAATTAAGACCCTGTGTCTTTACAACCATTAGCCATCCCAAGTCAACACTGGGAGGAGGTTTCCATGGATTTCACTGTGGTTATCAAGTTTGAAGGAAAGAGGTCATCATGTGATTGCGTGGTAGATATCCTCTCCAATTATGCACATTTTTGTGCACTCTCATCCCTTCAAAGTTAGTACTAAGCACCAATGATTCATGGATATGCTCAAAAACTACATGGAATTTCAAAGATTATTGTAAGTGACTGTGAGATCCCACTCGACATTTTTGGACAAAACTATTTACTCTTGTTTGGGTATTAAATTGGCTCATAACTCCTCCTATCATCCTCGATCTGATGGAAAACCAAGATAGTGAAATAAAATGTCTTGAAGGCTACCTTCGCTGCTTTGCTTTTGGTGATAAAAATAAATAAAAACAATGGCTCAAAATGGTTACCCTTTAGAATGGTTGTATAACACTTCCATTCATACTACAACAAAATACACCATTTATGGAACTCTTCATGGATACCACCCTCCTTCCATCACTTCTTCTCTAAAATAAAAATCTAAGGTTCAAGTAGTGGAAGATCACATCGAGAATCAACAACAAGTTCTCCAAATATTAAAGGACAACCTGACCATGGCACAAAATCAAATGAAACAACAAGCATATCAACATTGTAGTGAAAGAAGTTTTGAAGTAGGGGATTGGGTGTTTTTAGGACAACCATACAAACATATGTTCCTCAAGCAAGCCAAGAAGGATAATAAATTATCACCAAAGTACTACGGCCCTTATAAGGTGTTGAAAAAGATTAGTAATATGGCATACAACTTGGAGTTGCTTGCATCTTCACGAGTACACCCAGTTTTCCATGTTTCATGCTTAAAGAAGGTTATAGGTGACAAGATCCCAATTCAAAATATATTTCTAGAACTTGACGAGGAAGGAAAAATCACATTGGAGTTGGAATCCATCACTGATGCAAGAATTCTCCAGCTAAGTAATAGATCCATTTCAGAGTATCTCATTAAATGGAGGAAACTATCGGCTGAAGATTCCACTTGGGAAGATGAGTCTTTTATACAGAAGCATCCATAGTTACTCAAGCATTGTGGACAACACTTGTCTCAAGGGGAGGGGCATGTTAAGCCCTAAATAGTGGCTCATTACCCCTTAATTGGGGCATATTACATTAGTAATGTTATTTTATTTATGTCGGCTTTATTCCATTAGTTGTAATTATACCTCCTAGTCTCCTATATATACCAAGGAGACATTTTCATTTGGAATCATCTTGTATTTGGACATTTATGTGGGCATAAGGAGGTTTCCCCCTCGAAGAGGCTTATTATCTGAATTTATCTCTTTTTCAAGGTGTTGAGTACTTATTCTGAGGTTTTTCTATGCTATATTGATATTTGGTTCCTAACAACATATGAATACATGGTTTCCTTCACACCCATCAAATACTCAATTGCGTCGCTTATTTGTGGTCGTGGTTCATGTACTGTTTATAAACCCTGCAATATTCCCAGTTACTTTTGGCCTTCCGTCAATATAGATAGTTGTTCCTTTATTTTGATCATTGTCTTTTAGTTGTATATAATTTGTAGCCAAGCCATATCTTCGCATACTTTTTTTGTATTGGACTATTCGTATCCAATATTTGTAGATATAATAGGGTCTGACGTACTCCATCAATTTAGTTAATCCGTCGTAACAGATCTTAATGTCATCCAAGTACAATATCCCCAAACCATGTAATGACGATGGAGAAATCCGATATATCCTTTTGTTTACACAAAAATCACTGTTTATTTCAGGAAGATCCTTGGGTACCCATTGTTTCACTATATGTTTGTACCTCAAGGGCACCTTGATGTCGTCTATGCTCTCATGATCATAATAAAATGATCCCCCTTTCGCAAGAAACAATTCCATGAGTTTATGGAATTTTCTTTTGA
The DNA here is from genome assembly GCA_010110895.2 of Picea sitchensis. Taxonomy (NCBI): domain Eukaryota; kingdom Viridiplantae; phylum Streptophyta; class Pinopsida; order Pinales; family Pinaceae; genus Picea; species Picea sitchensis. Next base: position 126,844 of record SNQJ01S0039146.1, read on the forward strand.
TCTTCTCACCTCTAGTTGATCTCCACCTGTTAGACCTACTAGATGTATCACTTTCCTCTATTCTACCTTAACTTCCCTCACTCATTGAAGATAGATATGACAAATACCTATTTTCTTGTACATCCTATAACACCATTAATGACAGAAACAATCATTCAATCAAGATGTAACACTAGTTCATTACTAGTATCCTATTAGTATCACATTAAGCTCATAATGATTACCATAGTGTTACTCTTTCACAATTGTATTTTTCTTTATTACTATTGGTATACTATCTGGGCATTATAAGGGCATGTTTGGAGTCAAATGACATCAAAACCAAGAAAGACAAAGTATTTTGAGATATTTTTAGTTTCTTACAAATTCATGTTCTATGACTCTCCGTGTCTAGTTTTTTCCATATTTTTGAGCTTTGGACTTGAAATGGTTAGAGTGGGATAAGGGGCACTCATATCATCTATTTTTTCCAGTGAAAAATTGGCCCAAACTCGATAGGAACTATGCAAAAAATTGGGATTCCACTTCTATGTTGGGAACTTTTCTTATGTAAATTTACCTTAACAATTTTTGGACAATTTAAAGACAACCCAAATCATGGTATTTCTGAAAAAAATGAACAAGAAAGGTGGAAATTTAACTCACCAAAAAGACTACCCTCATCAGAAATATGAATATTATTTCAAATACATGAATATGTCAATACTAGACTAAAATTCCTATGTTGAACACTGAAGTGGACCCTAATAACACTGATAATACCAATGGAGGTCATGACTAGGGAAGAGGGAACCGAGGTGGCTAAGGTGGAGGATGTGATTCCTCAACCCGAGGAGAAGAAACGGTAGAAAGGTAAAGGTGGCCTATACATGTCAAAAGGGAGTGAGCAATTGAGATTAAAGTACATTATTAAGTAACAAATACGAGAGTTGTTATTGATTCGTAGCCCATCGATGGCTACAAAATTGTAAAGGCTAGGGCATGTGTGCGAGTTATTGACAATGGGATAAGTGATGTTGTTGTTGTTGTCCATTACTGTTAATGGTTTTTTAGAGTCTCTTGATCATGTTGGTGATAGTCTCTATGTCTTGTCTTGTCTTGTATATTATATTGTTGAGTTGTGACTAGTTTTGGAGTCATGTATCTAGTTTTGTTGGAGTTTAATGGATGGGTACTAGTATTTAAAATTGAGATTCTATGTATGTTTCACGTGGATGGAGTTTATTTGTTATTATATATATATATATATATATATATTATATGGTGAAGAATGACCCTTCCCGAGTTTTAATTAGTCATGTCCTTAAAAGATAGGATAATTGAAGGTTGGAATAATAGAATGTTTGTTGAAGTAGTTTCAATGGCACACTATGTTATATTACATGTCCTTGCATTATCCTAAGGTTTTGGCAAGGTTTTACGAGTGAGACTTTCCTTGTAACAAGGGATTGATATGCCAATACTAGACTACAATGCCTATGTTGAACACATTAGTGGACCCTAGTCTATTTCTCAAGACAACATTTGGTTCAATTGTAAAGACCCAATCTTTCTGAATGTGAGACCTTTGTAGTATGGAGGATTGATCATACTAGGAGTTATTAGGGTTCTAGTGGAAGGGCAAGTAATTAATACTAATCTTTCTACGAGTAGTATCTACAACCCAACGAGAAAACCAAGGTCAAAAGGTTTTTTTTTTCCCATACACCAGACATCAACATGGCAAAGGTCCAAGTTAGTTTTATGCTTCAACTCCTTGACTTTTCGATGAAAGGTGACGATGATGAAGAACATAATTAGATTTTATGTGAAGCCAACTAGAGTGCCAAGAATATGTTGACTTTGAAACAATGTTGGTCAAATTCCAAACATCCTTGAAAGGTTGGGCTTTGAAATGGTACATGGGGAAATTTTTAACCTTGTCAATACACGGGGAAAGGTATTTCTTTGCATCTTGTATGACCTCTTAAGCCACTCAACAACCATTTATACTTCCATATACACATGAAAATTAATAAATCTTCTCCAATGCCAACCTCAATGGTTGAAAATAGAGCATGAAGCTTTTCTCAATTTCCAGTACCTCTTCCATGACCAATCTTGAAACATAAACTAAATTTGTCATTCAAGGATATAATAGATTCAATTCCATAGGGTACATGATTAACACATGATTACCTTGACTCACTCCATCCAAAAAAGGACAATTTTTTTAATTACCTTGACTCACTCCATCCAAAAAGGACAAATGGGACAAGCCCTTATTCAAATGCCACGATTACATGGTCGGATTAATGGTGAATGGAAATTGCGGCTAAGTGGACACTGCATGGGATTCATTATGACATTTTTAATTTTCACAACTCCCAAGGTATCTTCACAACTCCTGAGTTCGTTCACAACTCTCGATGCAATATTACAACTCTCAAGGAATTGGTCAGAATGGAATATGCAGTTTGGGGATATTCTTCATGCACATGGACCTCTCATTCCATGCCACATCACAAATATTGGAGTGGTCAACTTGTTTGCAAATTTAGAGGCATGTGTCACATAGTTTGATGGATTACCTTCTTGGAGGATGCATTGCGTAGCCATTGGGGATTATATTTAGCACATATGGACCTTCTTGGACTTCCGTTGTCTTGAGTTTATGATTGACATGATTTGAGAAGGAGGTTACACATTGGATACCTCACACATGACCATTGGAGCTTAAGTTAGGGGATGTGTCCACTCTTGAGGGCTTCTACTCATTACTTGTTGGTATTTTTCACTTTGGGGAGATACGTGTCCACCTTGGAGGATAACTAAGAGGTTTTCATTGCCTACTTTTAGGAGTTGGTTTTGGATCTATCCACTTGGAGGATTTTGGAGGCTACATGTTGCACCTTTGACTCATATTATTGCCTCTTTGATGGAGGCATCCCACTCTCTTGGGCTTATTTTGATTGGAGTATTGTACATGTGGCATGACCACCTATTTATTTTACAAAAAATATTAGTTAGTTGGATGAAATAATTCTTCACTCCTCCCTAGGATAAATCTAAGGATTTCAAGCCCCCGGGGGGTAGCTCAATTGGCAAGTGCCGTGAAAATGAAGTTCCATGAGGTTTCGAGTTCAACTCCCCCCGACTTACAATGTGTGCTGCATATGGGGCCTTATGGGCACACCTGGAGGTTATAGTGGTAGCAGTTGGATAACACGGCCACGTGTAACGCGAGCACGTGCCCAACTAGTTGTTGATTCCTCCAGACATAATAATAATAATAAAAAAAATCTAAGGATTTCACATGAGATATTATTATTCTATTGTAAAGGGAGTTGAGCTAGTCTCTATAGAAGGAGTATCCATCCCTCATTTGTAGTCATCATTGTATTTTTTGAGCTTCCACTCCTTGGAGCTTAATTGATATATCTTTCTTGGAGCATATGGATGTATAAGGGTTCTGCCTTTATGGACATTGGTGTCAAATCTTGAATATCTTCTATCTTGGTTTCTATTTGGTGCATAAAGATTGATTGTGAATGCTCAAGTCTTCTACAAACTACCAAGATCAATCCATTGAAGGGTAAAATCTACCACTTGGAAGGAAAACATTTTGGGGTAACTCCTCTCCTTCTTCCTTTGTTAGTTTGGGGTAACTCCTCTCCTCTATTTGATGCATTTCTTTGCCTATCCATTTTAGGAATCCTAGCAAGGATATTGAGTACGTTTGTGAAGCTATAGTTGATCTTGTTGGTGAAGGTTTCTCCCATAGGGACCCATTCTTGTAGGGCCTTGGTATCCATTGTTAATATTGATTAGATAAGAGATTATTATTCCCCTTGGGTTTTAGTCTCTTTATCATAATCTTTAGATGAAATAGACCAATTTTGAAAAAGGGTGTTCTTCTTGGCCCCATAAGCCCCTTTGATTCATATTGACTCTATTTCCCTTGTTGAATTTGGAATTTATATCTACTTCCTTCCATCACCTCTTTTATATCCTAAAACATCAAAAACATTGTTTTTCTAAATATACTATCACTTCACCTTGTTCCTCATTGCTTGGATTTAGTAATCCTACTAGGGGTACTCCCCTTGAGTCAGAGAAGAGATGGCCTAAAGCGAAGAGGATATGTTGATTAGGTGACTGTGGTGATCATCTTGAAAGTTCCATCTTGGGTTGTGCCTTGTGGATTTGGGATTTTATCATTAAGTACAATTTTTGAGGTAACATTTTGGCATTATTTCCAAGGATAAAGTCCATTCTCCTGGAAATTTTGAAGACTATGCTTCATGACACTTTTGTGAGTGTTGTATTGAACATATATTTCTCACATGGTGACTCCATGAAGGGACAAATCCCTTGTTCCTTACATATTTTGAAGACTTTGTTGGGTGTAGAGGTGAGCACATCCATCAATATTGAAGGCGTTTTGAAGAAGCTCATCTTGGAAACTCCACTCTTGGTATTGGTATGAGGTATGATCATTATCCATTGCAGATTTTTTAGCCTTATATTGAATACCTAGAAGTTAAAAAGAAAATGGAATGTCCCCCATGTTTCATTGATTTGTGCGCTCCTATTGATTTCTCAAATATCTCAAGGTTCCCTCATGAGTACCCAAGTGTAGATTGCAGGTCAATTCCAAATTTTGGTGGACATGATGATTCAGTCATACCAAGCATCTTACCTTTCATGGTATTCATTTTAAGTATTTCCATTATTCATGAAAATGTTGTGACAATTTTTTTTGTTGATAGTTTTAGAAGGAGTTCAAGGGAATGGTTTGAACATATTGGTAGAGGATAAATATCATATTTTGCAGGTTTTGTTGATACATTTTGCAAGAAATGGAGCCCTAATTATCCTGAGCAATGGATGCTCATTATTGAAAGGATAAATAAAATGTATCTTGTGATAAAAAAAAGAAAATATGGTTGAATAAAATCCTCAATATCCCCTTGACGATAAAGCCATGGAATATCTATTTG
>SNQJ01S0039146.1:131835-144610 GCA_010110895.2 Picea sitchensis
TAATTAATATACATTATATAATATATATCGTTTTTTGTTTTTTGTATTTTTTTTATGTTTTGTTATTATTATTTTTTTAATTTAATTAATATATATTATATATATATATAATATAATATAATATAAATTATTACCCCAAGCCTATAGAAATATGGAATGTCGCAACACCTAAGGGAATTCAACAATTCAAGGATTCCCTTTGTGTATCTATGCCTTGGTGGCCTCTTAGGAAAATTTGCAAAATAGATTACCCCAACTCATGGCGGCCTCCTAGGAAAAGGATGGTTGGTTGGTTTCTTGTGTTGACTAAAATCATTTAGTGAGAAGCATTGGTGGTTAGTACTCATGAATTTTGGTATTTCTAATGTTTTAACTACATTGAGTAAGAAGAACACCTAGAAACCACAACACAATCCCTCTCTAGGGGGTCCTTAGCATTAGAGTTGGATAAGGACACCATTAGGAGGATTTTTGCAGTAAGGACGGGTAGAGAGGCCTTAAACATGGTTGTGGAAGAAAAAAAGGTACCTTAGGATCTTGTTGAATATTTTTAGGCTTGAGAGCCTTGAATAAGTCCTCAAACCAACACATCACTCATTTGTAAGGCTTCCTTGAAGGCCTTCAAGTAGGATACAAGTGCCATGAGTAGGTTTTTTCCCTATAAATGGGTCTTAACACCTAAAAATGGTTAAGGGGGGAGTAAAGGACTTAAGCCATAATTGAACCTTCTCAAGCTCATGTGCCATGAAAAACATCTAGAAACCATGGCATGAACTCTCACTTCAATTTATTTGGACTAAGATTTGGAAATGAGCGCCATTTATATGTTTTGCATACTACATATGGGTCTCGGGGCCTTGACCATGGTTGTGGTAGGGAAACAAGCCTCAATCCATTAATCATGGTCAATGGAGGGAAACAACAACTCAAGACCCAAACATATCATATCTAGCTCAAGCACCATGAACAAGTTCTTAGGTCACCACACAAGACCATGGATGGGTCACAAGACCTTAGTTATCATCAAAGAATGAAAACAAGCGCCTTCTAATATTGTTGAAGATTTTGAAGCTCAAGAGCCTTGAACAAGTCCTCAAACCAACATAACAGAAATTTGGCCTTTAAGAGGGATACAGGCATCACGATTAGGTTTTGTACATTGAAAATGGGTGTAGAGGCATAAACATGGAAAGTTGGAAACAATGGCCTAAAGCCATAAATAAACCTTCTCAAGCTCAACCACCATCGAAAACACCTAAAAACCATGACACGAGTCCTCTCTAGGGAGTCTTTGGCATCCAAGTTGAATATGGGTGACATTATGATGTCTTCCTCATCATGGATGGGTCTTAGCTGGTTCATGACCTATGTAACATATCATTCACCTCAAACGACCCGTGTAGGTTATTTTTGGACTATTTGAGGGATACAAGTACAATAGAAATGGGTCTTGAGGGCTTAACATGCAGGTTAAGGGGGAAAGAAGGGTCTTAAGCCATAAATCATGAACCTTCTTGATCTCAAATGTCATGGTTAGGTTAGGAGGAAAAAACTTGGACCTAGTTATTCCCTAAACATCACTTCTTAGGATCAATTACCATGAAAAACACATGAAAATTACCATAACACAAGCCCTATGCATCGAAATTTGACATGGTTAGACTAGACACATGCCTTGAATGAGTGTAATCACATATCTTCTTATATATAAAACTGCCATCATTATAGCAAGTCTTTCACTCTGTATTTTTACAGTCTCTGTACATTTCTTTCATTAATAGAAATACTGTATTGTTGTATCTCTCTATTTCTGGAAATTTTTATAAGTATTTCATTGTAATATCTCTACTTTCATTTCATTCCAAAAATAATCTGGATCAACATGAAAGATTTCTCAAACCACAAAGCCTTTATAAATTACCTTCATCCTTTAGTAGGATATGGTTACCAATAGGAGGCTTTTCACATAAGGGATGGGTCTTGGGCTATCGGCCCAAAATGAAGCTTATAGGGCACTAATCTATGAACTAGGCCTTAAACCACCACACAAACAAAATCATTGGCCTCATTCTGGGATATAGACATTACTGAGAGATTTTGTGTACATGTCATGGGTCTCATGGCCTTGATCATCGTTGACATAGGAAAATAAGGGCCATAGTACCTAAGCTAATATTCTAGGATCATGATTCATTAATGACACCTCAAACCATCACATAAACCCTCTAGATAGAATATTTATCCTATGAATGATATATTAGCATCCTTAGAAAGTTTTAGGCATAAGGGATGCGTCTCAAGACCTTTACCACCCTAAATGAATCTTATATATCTTATTGGACATGAAATATTCCTCAAACCACCACAAAACTCTCCATAAAGTACATTTTTCCTTAAGTGGGATATGGTTACCATTTCATAGGTTTTGCAACAAGATATGGGTCTTGGGACATTGGCCCAAAAATAAGCTTCTAGGGCCCTGTTCCTTAAACTAGGTCTCAAGCCACCACACAAACATGGATCATTGGCCTCTTGGTTGGATATGGTAATGATTGAGATAATTTTCATACCATGCATGGATATCAAGGCCTCAACCATATTCGATGAAGGAAAACAAGGGATATAGAATATGAATTAATATTTTAGGGTTCATAATCCATTAATGACACCTTGAACCACCACACAAACCCTCATATGGAATCTTTGTACTCGAAATGAGATATAGGAACCATTTGAAAGTTTTAGACACAAGATATGGGTCTTAGGACTGTGACCATGATCATGGAAGAAAATAAAAGGTATTAAGGCCTAAATAAAACATTTAAGACTCATGATCCATGAATGGGTCCTTGAATCACTACACATTCCCATTAAAAGGGATAATGGCCTCCATTTGGGATACGGGTGCCATTAGGAGACTTTTTTGTAGCAAGGATGCATTGTGGGGTATTAACCATGGTAAGGCGAGGAAATAAATGGAATCAAGTATTGTATAAATATTTTAAGGATCTTATCCATGAACAATAATTTAAAGTTCCATGTAAACCCTATAAAAGGTATCTTTGATCTTCGAGTGGGATATGGGCACCGATAGGAGGTTTTTCATACTAGGGATAGATCTTGGGGTCTTGACCATGGTCAAATGTAGAAAAAATGGACGTATGACCTAAATGAAGCATCTTGAGCTCATGAGACAAAAGGAGGTCTTAAACAACTACACATGCCCTTGAGAGGGGATATTTATAAGCCACCATTTGGGATACATACACTATTAGGAGACTGTATTCATAGTTGATGAGTCTTGATGCCTTAACCATATCCATATGGAAACCATTAGAAGGGTTTGATTATTGAATTACCAAGTCTAGTTTATGTCATAGAAGCTTCAATTCACCCACCACAAATGTCTGTATGTGTCGAAATTTGACATGGTTAGACTAGACACATTCCTTGACAGTATGTGATGTTTTCAAGACTCAACGATGTATGATGTCCCCACATAATATTTGAGATCATCCACATTTTCATCAACATTCATCATCCACCTCTCATTGTCATCATTCGTCATTCCCTTATATAGAATCGTTGTCGAAACTATCTTGAAATTTGACATGGACCTTCCAATACACATATCACAAATTTCTTCCACCGAACCCGCACAGTGAGCAATGAATGGGGCCAACTTTGAAATTTCTTCAATATGTTCCTGTATGCATCAAAATTTGACATGGTTAGACTAGACACATTCCTTGACAGTATGGGAGGGTCTCAAGACTCAAGGATGTATGATGTCTCCACATAATATTTTATATCATCCACATTTGCATCAACGTTCATAATGCACATTTCATTGCCAATGTTTGTCATTCCCTTCTATTTAATTATTGTCGAAACTATCTTGAAATTTGACATGGAACTTCAAATACACCCATCACAAATTTCTTCCACTGACCCTGCACAGTGAGTAGTGAATGGTGCCAACGTTGAAGTTTTTTCATTTTGTGCCCGTATGCATCGAAATTTGACATGGTTAGAATATCTAGTTGCCTTGAAGGTATGTGAGGGTTTCAATACTTAAGGATGTTTGATGTCCCTGCATAATATTTGAGATTATCCATGTTTGCATAAACGTTCAATATAATGGATGTCTCATTGTCATCATTCTTCATTTCCATCTATAGAATATTTTTTGGAACTCTCTTGAAATGTCATGGCACATCCAATACACCCATAAAAAATGTCATCTTGCACTGAACCCTCATAGTGAGCAGTGAATGGGGACAACATTGAAATTTCTTCAAACTGTGCATGTATGCGTCGAAATTTGACATGGTTAGACTAGACACATGCCTTGACAGTATAGGAGGGTTTCAATACTCAAGGATGTCTGATGTCCCGGCCACATAATCTTTGAGATCGTCCATGTTTACAACAACATTCATAATGGGAGTCTCATTGTCAAATATATTTGTTTCCATTTGTAGAATCTTTGTTGGAACTCTCTTGAAATGTCATGGAACTTCCAATTCACCCACCAAAAATGTCATGCATCGACCCCACATAGTGAGCAGTGAATGGGGACAACATTGAAATTTCTTCAATATGTTCCTGTATGCATCAATATTTGGCATGGTTAGACTAGACACATGCCTTGAAATTATGGGAGGGTATCAAGACTCAAGGATGTATGATTTCCCCACATAATATTTGAGATCATCCACATTTTCATCAACATTCATCATGCACGTCTCATTGCCAATGTTTGTCATTCCCTTCTATAGAATTGTTGTCGGAACTATCTTGAAATTTGACATGGAACTTCAAATACACCCATCACAAATTTCTTCCACCGACCCCACACAGTGAGCAGTGAATCGCGCCAATGTTGAAATGTTTTCAATATGTGCCCATATGCATCAAAATTTGACATGGTTAGACTATATAGTTTCCTTGAAGGTATGGGAGGGTTTTGATACTTAAGGATGTTTGATGTCCCCACATAATATTTGAGATAATCCATGTTTGCATCAACGTTCAATATAATGGATGTCTCGTTGTCATTATTCTTCATTTCCGTCTATAGAATCTTTTTCAGAACTCTCTTGAAATGTCCTGGCACATCCAATACACCCATCACAAATTTCATCTTGCACCGACCCCACATAGTGAGTAGTGAATGGGGACAATGTTGAAATTTCTTCAAACTGTGCATGTTTGCGTTGAAATTCGACATGGTTAGACTAGACCCATGTCTTGACTGTATGGGAGGGTTTCAAGACTCAAGGATGTCTAATGTCCCGACCACATAATCTTTGATATCGTCCATGTTTGCAACAATGTTCATAATGGGCATCTCATTTTCAAATGTCGTTGTTTCCATCTGTAGAATCTTTGTTGGAACTCTCTTGAAATTTCATCGAACTTCCAATTCACCCACCACAAATGTCATGCACTGACCCCACATAGTGAGAAGTTAATGGGGCCAACGTTGAAATTTCTTCAATATATTCCTGTATGCGTCAAAATTTGACATGGTTAGACTAGACACATGCCTTGACAGTATGGGAGGTTCTCAAGACTCAAGGATGTATGATGTCCCCACATAATAATTGAGATCATCTGCATTTGCATCAACGTTCATCATGCATGTCTCATTACCAATGTTTATTATTCCCTTCTATAGAATTGTTGTCGGAACTATCTTGAAATTTGACATGGAACTTCAAATACACCCATCACAAATTTCTTCCACCGACCCGGCACAGTGAGCAGTGAATGGGGCCACCATTGAAATGTTTTCAATCTGTGCCCATATGCATCGAAATTTGACATGGTTAGACTAGATAGTTTTCTTGAAGGTGTGGGAGGGTTTCGATACTTAAGGATGTTTGATGTCCCCGCATAATATTTTAGATCATCCATGTTTGCATAAATGTTCAATATAATGGATGTCTCATTGTCATTATTCTTCATTTCCATCTATAGATTTTTTTTCGTAACTCTCTTGAAATGTCATAGCACATTCAATATACCCATCACAAATGTCATATTGCACCGACCCCGCATAGTGAGCAGTGAATGGGGCCAACGTTGAAACTTCTTCAAAATGTGCATGTATGCATAGAAATTTGACATGGTTAGACTAGACACATGCCTTGACGGTATGGGAGGGTTTCAAGACTCAAGGATTTTTTATGTCCCAACCACATAATCTTTGAGATCGTCCATGTTTGCAACAATGTTCATAATGGGTGTCTCATTGTAAAATTTCATTGTTTCCATCTATAGCATCTTTTTTGGAACTCTCTTGAAATAGCATGGAACTTCCAATTCACCCACTACAAATGTCATGCACCGACCTCGCATAGTGAGTAGTGAATGGGGCCAACATTGAAATTTATTCAATATGTGTGTGTATGCATAAAAATTTGACATGGTTAGGCTAGACACATGCCTTGACGGTATGGGAGGGTTTCAAGACTCAAGGATGTATGATGTCCCAACATAATTTTTGAGATCGTCCATATTTGCTTCAACGTTCATCATGTTGCACCTCTCATTGTCATCATTTGTCATTCCCTTCTATAGAATCGTTGTTGGAACTATCTTGAAATTTGACATGGAACTTCCCTTCTATAGAATTTTTGTTGGAACTATCTTGAAATTTGACATGGAAGAGACTATCCATGTCAAATTTTGGTGCATGTCAAATGTGAACAAAGTATCCATGTAAAATTTTGGTGCATACAAAAACATTTTGAAAAAATTTCAACGTTGGCCCCATTCATAGGTCACCGTTTCCCATCATGTACTCTACTAGCCCTAATACAATGTCTTTTAATAGTTGCTTCCTTTAAAATTTGACCGATCAGAAAATTAAAACGAAACGAGGATGAGAAGAGATGATATATAGAGTCGGTCTGTGAGTGATATTTGAGTATAAAGATGAATTAATGGACTTCTCTTGGTTTCGAGAATAATTTTTTCTCTACTAAACAAGGCCAACCATGTGAATGTGGAAGCTCATATGGCCCCTCCCCCCCTCACATCGCTCTCAATTTTCCAATACCTAATATATAAAATAGAAAACAAACAAAATAAACATAGTAATCATGCATAGAAACTACCAAAACAAAAATGAAATAAAACTTAAAAACATGTAATTAACCCACTGATGGGTGTTCCATATGCACTAAAAACCCTCAATTAAATTGTCAACCCGGGGTAAGTAAACTTAGAGTTGTAGCACTATATGTGTCAAGGCAGAAAGGCTAGAGGTAGTATAGTCTAACTAAGAAAATTCACACTACTAGAGATTTATAATTAAGAACTAAACTCAAAAGAAAACTTCAAATTGAAATTGCAAACTAAATCTAGAATGGAAATTGCATAAAGTAAATTAGACTAATCCTATTTTAATAATTTAAATTGCAAAGGGAAATACTCATAAATACATAACTCAAATCCTATTTCTATTTCAACATATGACAAGATAATTAATAAGAAAACTAAATAGCAAACTAGATAAGAAAACTAAATAGCAACTAAATAAGCAAACTATGAATCAAAATCAAAACTAACAATTATCCATCCATCGAAACTTTTCCAAAGAAACTATTAACTCAATTACTATGTTTTAACTCTGTTTTAACTTATTCTAGTTCAAGATGCATAAATTCTAACTATCATCTAATCACACAGGGGTTAGTGTCTTAAGCTTAAGCTTGTTTCATATTTAATTAGAGAGACATGGCATATTAACTATCCTTCATAAACAACCTGAAACAATTAAGCTATGAACAACAATTACACAATAGGTAGAATGATAAAAACACATGTACAGGAAAGTAAAAGAAATAACAATTACACTACTTGAGTTCACAAGATAACTAACAAAATATTCACCCAAACCACTGGTGGGCCCCCAGAAGGTCGTGGCTACTCCTCAATGGTGAATCACGAGCTCAAGCAACACGATTTCAATATTTAAATTAAAAAAACACAGTTTTACACAAGTTTATGAAAATGTCTTCAAACAACAAAAACAAAGCTAGCTTCTGAACTTAACAATCCTTTTCTATTTGCTTGACCACTTTTGTGGTATTTATAGAGGTTACAAGCTGAGAGGTCGACCACTGGAAGGGTCGACCTCCTCTAAAAACAATAAATTGCACTTAATGTGTTTTAACCGTTGATGGCTTCTAGAAACTAAGCGAGCCAATAAAGGGCCATTATAACAACCCAATCCAAGTTGTCAGAAGCTCAATAGCTGGAGGCCACGAGCACAAGAAAAACCCATGTCGCCAATTTTCCCATCATTGGCCCCTGATATGATAACCTCCAACTCACCAACGATTTTAGTGCAGGATGGAGTGTTGGACACAGTGCCAGATGGAGTACCAGATGCAGTACTAGATGGAGTATTAGATGGAAAAACACCATGTGATTTTTCCCTGTGACACACAGATCGCGAATTAGCTTCTTGGAATCATTAAATCATGTTGAATTACACTTGAAACCATCATAAAACATCAATCATACGTACCTGGTGTAAGCTATGGCGATTTGATACAAAAATCCCTCAAAACTTCTTCAAAATAGGAAAATATACATATAATATTGGCCAAAACAGATCTAATCATCATCATTAAATTAACCAAATCACGAGCCTAACATTACCCCCACACTTGATATTTTGCAGGTCCCACTGCAAACAAAAAGGAATTTCCCCACATGACTAAACTTGCTGAGAAGGATGAGCTTTAGAAGCTTCTCCTTGCCGTGAATATTTTGTCTCGTGCCTCTTATGTTGCTTCAATTATGCCCTGAGGTTGCGATTGGTTTTGTTCATTTCATCAACCAACCGTTGAAGGGAAATCACCTTTTCTTGGAGTATTGCATTGTCATGGTGAAGATTCTCATCTAAAGTCTTCCTTTCCTCCAACTATTGCAACAACTGATCATTTTCCTATTGTATCTTTTCAATGGTTGGAGCAAGATCAGATATCTTAGAGGAGGGTTTATATCCTTTGAAAGATGTAGAAAGTCTATCAGTTTTAGGATTTGGGATAGGCATCTGTGAAGTAGGAGTAACAGGAGGTTGATGAGGAGAAGTAGGTTCAGGTTTTTTCTTTCTATGAGGCTTCAATTCTTCTGCAGACACTTCCCTAAGTATTTTGTGAGGGCTTTCGAGATCAGAGGATACTTGGATAGGGTCGAAAGTGGTCAGGGGTTTTTCATAAGGTTTTCCTCTTGTGATTCGGGTACTCTTTCGAAAGGGTCCTCTATTAAATCGATTAGCTCCTCTCCTATTTGTGGTAACCACATGAAAGTCTTCTTGGATTAGCTCTTGTATCTTTTTGGGTGCAGGATCAATAGACGTGGAAGGAATTAAGGGGTAGCAATAGGCTTCTTGGTAGTCTTACTTGATGAGGCTGCAGGGGCATCAATAAATTTCTTGGACTTTTGGTTCGGTAAAGGAATAACTTGTGTAGGAGGATTTTTATTTTTAGGAGAATGGGGTTTAGGTGGAGTAACAGTCCCTAGATCAAGTGTCTTCTTGCTAGTCTTGATTGTAAGATGAGGGTTTGAAAATTGGTAAATGAACTCATCCCACGTTTTCCCTTGTTTTTCCAACTTGGCTAAGACAAGTAGTTTGATAAGGCCATGGTGAAATAGGATATTATGGGGATTGGTTGCATTCTTCCTCACTTGGGAGGAAATCTTCTCGAGACTCTTTAAGAAGTAAAAGGGAAAATTCAATGGCTTATTGAACTGAAAGTGAGCTAATAATCGAAAGTGACAGGATTTAAATATGGAATATATACCTTCACATGTGATCAACTTGGTGATGACTATGAGAGGGTTAATTATCTCCTCTTTTATCCACTCCTTGGAGTATCCCTTAGCTCCAAAGATGTTCTGAAATTCAGGTTTGAAAACCCTATTATAACTTGATCGTGGAAACTGGTGGTTTTTAAACCATCTATCCCTAATTATTTGAATCTTTGTGGCTATGTCTATGGATTCCTTAGAGACCCAAAAGGAGAGAGACCCCACGCACACCATCTTTCCATCAAAACCAAGGGTGAATTGCATCGAAATTCCATCGTCGTGGCCCTGCAAATGAGACAAGAATGACCCCAACCTGTGCGAAGGAACACTTCCCTGCATTGTGCGAACTCAGGGATGGTGAAGAGGTCAGCATAGGAGGATGGCTCATACCACTTAGGCATGATGACAGTGTGGGAAAAATGGATAGAAGTGAAATTCGACAGAGGATGGGTGAAATCGGGCCAAGGATGGGCACGATTAAACAGAGGCTGAGTGCAATTAAGCAAGGGATGAGTGCAATGTGGACAGGGGTGAAATAAATGAGACAGAGGTTGAGTGCATTTAGACAGGGGAGAACACAATGAGCAAAGGGCGAGTGTGAGAAAAAAATGGGATAACCAAATTGAGCGATCCCTCGGTTTTTGAGTGCACCTAGGGTGGAGTAGTTTCATTGATCAATGAATTCACACACACGAGTTGCCATGTGTGAGCGCCGATTTCAAATTTGAAGGAAATCGTAATGATGAATAGGTTAGATCAATGTCCAAGTCTATGAATTGGACATTTGATCATGAAAATGTCTAATGTTTTCCTTATTTAGTTTTAATTGACATGAACTAATTCAAATAAATGCAATTGATTCCTAGTTACCTGAAATTGTGGACAGTTATTGGTGCATACTTTCATATGGAACTTCGTCTGGAACCTCATATGGTCTTTGAAATGGCACCTCATATGAAACTCCATATGGCACTCCATATGGTACCTCTATGTGAAATTCAATTTTATTCCTCCTGTAATGGATAGTCTACAATCTTAGAACGATTTTGAAAATTACAGTGAATAGGAGCAGAGGCAGAGTGTTCCATTAGTATTTTCTTTGCCACCATGCTTACTCAATCCATTCCTTTATCTAGAATAAGACATGTAATATCGATTCTTTAATGAACAGTCTATAACGAAAATAAACCAATTAAGTGGTATGATAAGGAAATGTACAACAATTTATAATAGACAGGGAATTAACATTTCAAAAATAAAATAATTGTTGATGTCATAGCCTGTGTCATGAAAACAATACACATAGATTCTTACAAAAAATTTACTTCTTCTAAGAAGTGTTATCATTTTCCAACTCATGAAACCCCTCCCCCACACCTAAGTATTGTGACACCTCACAATAAAAAATATAGGAAACTAGTCAATTTTCCCAATAGCCAAATATTTACAGCTTGCTAAGTGTAGAGATAAATTTCACAGATTGGTCTAACGAGATGGTTAGAAGATGGCCCCACCTATAGGATAAGAGATCTTATATATATATATATAACGAGGTAGGCCAGAGAGTTTCAAGATAGTCTCAAAGTTAGTTCCCAATGGAAAATTGATGGAGTTCATTAACCTTACCTTGACCATACATAATTTGTGTCATCTTTGTCTACAAGTAATTCCATACATTAGGACAAGTTTAAATTTCTTATTTATTTTTTGTCAGATTACCATCCTCGCTAGGTAGAATGTCCCGCTGCCAGCAAGCCTATTCAGTACTCCGGTGGGTTTACCTAGTCACACCACAGGCTGGTACGCACTGCCAGTAGACCTCTTCAGTATCCTGACGGGTTAGCCTCTTACACCCTCAGAGACTGGCCCTCCATCTTTTAATATTTTAATATAAGATTGCTTTATGCAAGAAGATGGGGGGACAGCTCTGAAAACAACTTTTTCTTTCTTTTTTCAATTGGGATGGTATTTATGATAGAAGATGAATTTTCGTTATATATATTCCTTAGTGATTGTCCTAATGTAAGGGGTACTTAAGAGAACGTAGCCTATCTAAAGATATTATATAATCAAATATTTTTAGTGTGTAGTGGATGGTACCATTGGGAAAAATAGAAAGGTATCTTTAGGCTCAACTCACTTTCTTCCCTTTTTAAGTTATTGTGATGTTTCCATGGCTAACCGCTAATCATACCTCCTTGTTACTCTTTAATGAAGATACTTTACTCACTTACTCAGGGTTTTTGGGGAAATTGTACGAGTGACCTCTAAGCTTGATGGTTACAGTATCACTTCCTTATATAGTGGTGAAGGTGTTTAAGATAAATTGCTTTTTAAAATGCCTTAAGAAAAAAGAAGATGAAAATATTTGCAAAAATATGGCTAATTACAACAAGTCATTATTCATTTGATGCTTAGCAGACAACAAGGTTCAAATATAGCAATGTTTTTGAAGAAAAATCCTTCTTTTATATTTCCTTGAAACTGTCTACTCCTGGTGAAATAAATACCTATAGAAATCTCTAGAATTGTTTATCAACAAAATTCAAAATTATTTACATATGTACATTAGAAAATTAAGAAAATATTCAAGAACAAGGGGGGACTTTACCATCTACTAAGGCCAATGTCTTGTCAGTTGACATGACCTATAGAAAATATTCTTTGGAAATGGGCCTGTGATAAAGTTTGAGTTGGTGTCCATTTACTAAAAAGGAGACTTGTCCATTGTCAATTGTTTTGATTTTCACAGCCCCATTGTCACATATAGTGACTACCTCATAAGGACCCAACCATCGAGTGGTGAGTTTTCCTTTGAAGGTTTTAAATTGGGAGTCAAACAACAAATCCCAATCACCAAGTTGGAAGTGTTTCTTCTTAATAAACCTACCATTCCACTCGCTCCTCTGATTTTGGACTAATATTGTTCGTTGGATGGCAT
>SNQJ01S0039147.1:0-18977 GCA_010110895.2 Picea sitchensis
TCTCGCTAGATTTCCACCGTAGGTTCCTCAAAATATTCACCTTAGGGGATTACCATCACTGACCCTCCTGAGGTATATGAGACCTATGTCTTCCCTTTTGGTGTGCTCCTCCCACACTGTAAAATTTTGGAACTTAAAAACTCTATAAGTTTCCTTCCTCGATACTGATGGTTTCTATCTCTCCTGAGCTTGGTTCTCCAAGGTTTTAAAACCTTGGGCGTACACCTTGTGACCTTGGAACTCTAAAACACTTGATTGTTCTCCCCCTAACCAAGAGTCTAGGAATGACTTAGACTACGCACTCCTTGGGTGGATCTATGCTTTCTTTTCACTACTACTATAGAAGATTCAACGTTATCTCTCATGAGAATCTCTGAGTTAAACTTAACTCTGTCAACGCACTCCTTACAGACAATATGCACTCCTTGCACGAGATTTCAGAAGAGAAACAATTGAAACTTATTCTAACTCCACAGATTCATGTATTTAACCACAAAATGCATTCATAATCACAATAACAAGTATAAACTGAGAATTGAAATGAATATAAATCCTACCATTCATTCAGATAAACACAGCAATAGAAACACCAAACATTTGGATTAAATCTTTGTTGTTCTATTCATTCAAGTGATAATATACATAGATACAGAAAATCCTCCACTTCTCCTTCAACAACTTGTAAAATGACCTATGGCTCTCAACAGCAACATCTCTCTCTCTCTCTCTCTCTCTCTCTCTCTCTCTCTCTCTCTCTCTTGATAACCACTATTACAAAATGAGCAGTTGCCTTCTTTCACAAATGAGAAATAACAACCTTTTTTTGGGCATAAGGTACAAATAATATACAAGGGGTTATTCATCACTCATTCTCCCCAACACCGTAATTGTTATCCTATCAAGATTAATGCATCCATATACTAAGGACTTATGGAGTTAATAGAATTTATAAAAAATATAAGGGTTGATGCGAAGAATCTGTACAATACATCCTTTACATTAAAGTGATACTGATCCAAGAGGATCTTTGGGGATGGCCTCAACCTCCAATCATTAATTACATTTATTTTCTTAAAACTTCAAATTCAAAAAGATACACTCTCCTTTTTAGAATCCAAATCAGCTCCATAAATGCGTTGGTTGTTGTGTTTCTACCCAGCCTGTCCTCCTCTTTTAGTGTTGATGTAGATGCTCCTGCATCACTCTCCTTCCTCCAAGAAATTGGTCTTTGCATTAGGAATGGTTGTCCTTGATCCAAACCATTTTCTTGCAGTGATGGGAAGCCCCGTAATAGAGGATACAACCACCTTTTTTACACTAATCTCCAATCCTCTAACATGCGAATGGGTTCCTATTAAATTTCGGGCAAATTCTAGGGAAATATCATTGTCAAAATCATCCAACTGCTCGAAATATGCTACCCACTATGTGTCTTCAAATATTATGTAGACTTTTGGGCGTCAACACAGGGCATCAAGGGTTACTGGTTCATGAAGGACTGTAAATCCTCCCATCTTGAATGTTCTTTTGTGCAATTAGTTGTTACAGTATTGTAAAGGAGTTTCAGGTTCAAAATTCCCAACACAGACCCAGGATCTCTAGCATGCATGAGCGCGCAGGAAGAATGGACGTATATTTGTTGGTATTTTTGTAAAGGTGGTGGTGATTCGAATTTCTTGGGAAAAATCAACCTGACAACCATGTTGATTGAATTTTTATGGTGGCGGTTGGTTAATTTATTCATGGATGATGTGATACCCCCCAACTTGAACTGACGTTATTGGCCATCTATTGATGATGTGGAAGGGCGTGGAACAATCATTATTTCATAGTATCATGTCAAACACATGTCATAGTGACCAGTTATACCTATAGGTTGTAAACCACAGACATGTACATGCGAGCGTTGACCGGCGGCCATCGGCAAGAAAAATATGAGGTGGTGATTACATTCAACTTATCAGTACCTTCCATTAATAGATACTTATTACTAATGGCCATGGATGAAAATGGTGGAGTAACTCTTCCACCTAGATATGATGGAATCAGTGGGGCCATGGCCCATAGTTTTCTTTGTGTGTGTTTCATCATGGTGTTTCAGGCTTTAGCACCAGCATATATGCATTCATTCTTATTAATTATGCATAGTGTTCTTCATGTATGCAGCATGTTTCAGCCAGGTGTTTCAGCACCAACATATCTGCATTCATTCTTATTAATTCTACATAGTATTCTTCGTGCGTGGAGCATGTTTCATCTCGATCCAAGTGTTTCAACACCATCATATTTGCATATATGTACATCCTCATGGTTTGCAGTTATGACTGTGTAATTACCCAAATTAGGAATCAGGACTAAGGAAACATCATCCTAGTTTGCAAGTAAAGTATGAATTAAGCTTTAACATAACACAATGTTGAATGAATAATAAATTGTACCTACTCCAAGATTGATGTTCTCATAGGAAATGTAAACAATAGGGATGAATTAATACAAGAGAATGAGATGAAAATGGCATGGAAATGATAAGGAAAAAGGGGAAATTTTAGCACCCAACAATGTCTCACTTGAGTATATTAACATAGTATTCTTCATGCATGTTTCGGCACGGTGTTTCAGCATGGTGTTTCAACACCAGCATATCTGCATCCATTGAACATTCTTATTAATTCTGCATAGTGTTCTTCATGCATGCAGCGTGTTTCAGCCATATGTTTCAGCACAGTGTTTCAGCACCATATTTTATTGGAATACTCCCAAGATAGAACATTGATTAGAATTTATTTAAATTAATAGACTTTTAAAATATTCTCCAAGACTTTTAAAAGGTTTTACAATTATGTGAAAATTCACCACAATTTCACAAGATTTTATAATTTCGTGAAAGATTCGCCCAAATTTTACAAGATTATATAATTTGGTTAAATATTATCCAAAAAATTATATATGCATATTATGTTATTGATAAAATAGCCTTCACACTCTCCCATGTGTCATGGGGATTCACCCATTTATTGTACATATAAATTTAGGGGGGGTTCTTAAAATTTTCCCTGATCGACTACCGCTTTGATCATTTGAAAGATGCAAAAATATTCTCCAAGATTGATCTCAGGTCAGGTTATCATAGGTAAGAATTAAAGAAGAAGACATCAGCGAGACTGCTTTCAAGGTATGGTCATTATGATTTCATAGTGGTTTCATTTGGGTTATCAAATGCACCAGTTGTCTTCATGTGTTTATTGAATGGTATTTTCAAAGAATACTTAGATAAGTTTGTAATTGTATTTTTTGATGACATTATTATATCTTCTAAGTCAGAGGAAGAGCAAGAACAACACTTGAGAATGGTATTACAAGTATTAAGAGAGCATCAGTTGTATGCCAAATTGATCAAGTGCTCATTTTATCAGAAGAAAAATCATTATTTGGGACATATCATTTCAGAGGAAGGGATAGCAGTGGACCCTGAGAAGATTGAGTCAATAAGAGGATGTTTAGCGCCAAAGAATGTGACAGAGGTTAGATCTTTCATGGGACTTGCAAGATACTATAGGATATTTATTGAAGGATTCTCAAAGATTGCACACCCGATCACTTCCTTTCAAAAGAAGGGGGTGAATTTTCAGTGGACATTGGATTCTGAAAAGAGTTTCCAACACTTGAATCATTTATTAACAAGTGCTCCAATACTAAGGATTGTTGATCCAAATGAAGACTTCATTATATGCATTGATGCATGTAAAGAAGGGCTTGGTGGAGCCCTTAGTCAAAATGGGTATGTTGTATGCTATGAATCAAGGAAGTTGAAGGAACATGAAAGGAACTATGCTACTCATGATTTGGAGTTGGAAGCCATAGTGCATGCCTTGAAAATGTGGAGGTAGTGTCTCATGGGGAAAAGGTTTGAGTTGAGGACAAACCATAGTGGTATGAAATATGTATTTGGACAACCAACTCTAAATGCCAGAAAAAGCAGGTGGTTAGGATTTCTCAGTGAATATGACTTTGATATAAAGCATATCAAAGGGAAAGCGAACAAGGTGGTTGATGCAATTATCATAAGGGTGCATGAGTTGCATGCTACAGCCATTAGCATGTACCAATCATATTTGAAAGATAGAATCTTAGAGGCTGCAAAATCAGATTTGCAATACATGGAAACAATAACAAAATTACAGCAAGGTATTTTGCAGCAGAAAAGTGAAGAATATAATCTAGAAAATGATGAAATTCTCATGTACAAGGGCAGAATTTATGTACCAAATTCCCAGGAATTGAAAAATATGATATTGAGATAAATTCATAATGTACCTTATGTTGGGAACCCAAGTTATCAAAAAAATATTGCAGCTGTCAAGAGACAATATTATTTTCCAGGCATGAAGAAAGAAGTTGTTGATTTTATTGCCAAATGTTTGGAGTGTCAAAAGGTCAAGGTTGAGCATAGACACCCAGCTGATTTGCTACATCCATTACCCATTCTTGAGTGGAAATGGGAAGTTGTAACAATGGATTTCATCACCAAACTTCCCATAACAAACAACCAGCATGATTATATCATGGTAGTGGTGGATAATCTTACTAAATCTACCCATTTTATTCCAGTAAAGCTCACTCACAAGGTAGCCAACATTGGTGATATTTATATGAAATAAATTGATCGATTACATGGTATACCCAAGACAATTGTGTTTCACAGAGATCCAAAATTTACATCAAATTTTTGGAAGGGAATTGGAACAAATTTGAATTTTAACATAGCTTATCATCCACAATCAGATGGAAAAATGGAGAGGGTGAATCAAGTGATTGAGGATATGTTGAGGATGTATGTGATGGATAAACCATCAAAATGGGAAGACTACCTACACTTAGTATATTTTTCTTATAACAATGGGTACCAAGCATCTCTAAAGATAAGCCCATTTGAGGTAATTTATGGCAGAAGGTGAAACACATCTGTAAGTTGGGACAACTCAACCAATAGAGCAGTGGTTGGGCTAGAATTATTTAGGGAAATGGAAGAGAAAATGTTGAAAATAAAACAGAATTTAAAGGTTGTTCAAGACGGGCATAAAATCTATGTTGATAAGGGTAGAACTCACAGGGAATTTAAAGTGGGTGACCATGTATTCTTGAAAATAAAGGCCAACAGAAGTTCCCTGAAGTTGGGAAATTTTTCAAAGTTGGCAGCTCATTATTGTGGGTCATTTGAAATCCTATAGAGGATTGGGCCTGTAGCATACATTATTTTCTTGCTTGCATCAATGTTTATTCATAATATATTCCATGTATCACTACTCAAAAAGTATATACATGATGCTAATCATTTCATTGATTGGAATGTGATTCAAGTGGAGAAAAAAGGAACCTTTCAAGTGCATATGGTGTCCATATTAGACTGAAAGATCAAGCAGCTCTGGAATCAAACCATAGAGCTATTAAAGTTCCAATGGACCTGGTGCAGTCCTGAAGATGCAACTTGGGAGCACAAGGATGCTACGCGAGAATAATACCCGCATATTTTTTAGGATTTTTGAAATTTTGGTTGTATATGTGTATATATTGCACTGAGGATAGTGCATAAATAAGGGGGAGGGTAATGCGATTATACCCCTAGGATGAACCCCAACAGTAAATGTAAATACAAATGTACTTAAGTTGGTGAGTTGTTTGATATAATGTTTTCATGCACTTTCCATGGTATAGTGCGCACATGTACTATGGACTAAAATGATGAAGTGTGCACATTCCAGGATACCGCACACAGCAAACTTAAGTGCATGTGATTTTAAGGCTAGAGATCCTTTGTGTATATGTTGTGTTTTGAGGCTGGTGAGTCGGGATCGTTACACATCAAATTTCCACACCTAGGTACCTCTCCCTAAGTGTCACAAGTGTCGTAAAAGTGTCATATGAACCTTGTTAAGTGTTTCATAAACCTTGACACCATGAAATAACATATGTCACAATCCCTAGTCAATGTGGAGGAGAAATATATTATATGAAGGTCAAAATACTTTGTGCACATGAATTAATTATTAATATTCATGAAAACAAAATTAATTTAGTGTGAGAATCCACCTCACATTTGGTTTCACATTTTTAAGGAGAGGTTGAGGATCTCATGGATGGTTGAAATGTTTCCTCCTTAAAATCCTTGAGAGATATTTCCTCCCTAAAATCCTTGAGAGTTGATTTCCTCCCTAAAATCCTTAAGAGATATTTTCTCCCTAAATATCTTGGAGATCCCATTTTAGTGTATCTGATGAGTGATCCTCTCCATGGTGGTTAAGCCTCCAAATCCTATATAATGAGGGGTTTCCATGGAGAAGAGAAGGAATATTTGAGGTATCAGACTTATGATCTTGGGAGGAAGATTTGGATATCAAACCTATGATCTTGGGAGCATCGTGCAAGGGTTGGATGAGGAGGACTTGGAGAGGCTTCTACAACTACATCTACAGATTGTAAGTGTCTTTTTAATGTTCTCATTAATAAATGATTGGCCTATTTCCTTCTAGTTTATGTATCTTTACATATGTTTGTCTATTATGGATGAATTTGGTTTAAACTAATCTTGGTAGAGTAGGAAGTATTTGTTTTCCTTAGTTGTTTGTTGCATTGCAAGTATCGTGTCATGCTAAGGAGCTTGAGAATGAAGTTCAGATTGGATTAAGCGGGGACAAGCTTTGAAAAAAGGTACATCATACCTTCTCCCTCTCTTTATTTTTATTAGCTTAACTATATTTAAAGGGATGTTAGTGGCCATTTGCATCTTTCTATCTCAGTATTAGGGTTCTATAATCCGAGGAAAGATCCACATGTCCACAGGGGGGGGTTTTCTATAACATAAATTGGCAACTCCGTTGGGGAAAAAACCTAGAATCTCTAGTTTCATAGACTAGTGGAGCTATGAGATGATAAAACATATCCACTAACCAATACAATGTGGATCTATGTGATAGTATATATATCAGCATGCTCAAAATGATCTCCTTTCGTAGCCTGGGAAAATAAGATATCAGAGTGAATGCTCAACCGAGGGTCTTCATCCCAATCCCAATGTGGTACAAATATAGCCATGTGAATAGATGTTTTGATGTAGAACATGGTAGAAACCACTTGATTATCGGTCATTGAGGTAAACCATTAACAAGTGCGAGGGAAATCACCAATGATGTCAATGACTCCCAAGGTACCCTAGTACATTCCAGCGAATGTGAATAAATGAGATGACGTCGAACATTCATGGAATCATCCAATCATAGTTCAATGATGCAAACCTATTGTCGGAAGTGAGGAGGCATGCAAGTCCCAAGTTACTAACTAGTTTCTAAGTGTAGTTCCCGGATGATGTGTTGAAGTCGATAGGAAAAGACTCGTCGAAGGAGGTCCGTGATGTATCTCACATTATCGACACAAAACTAACACAGGAAATTGATGTAATATGGTGAATTGAATGAGTATGGACTAACACAGGAAATGGAAATTGGAAATACTATAGATGGATGGTTTGAAGTGAAACTTCCCTTGAACATGATGAGGCATGACAACTAACTTGGCAACATTGAGTCAATGAGTAGGGGAAAAATTGAAGGAAGTGAGTCAAGTTTTTGAGAATCCTTTATGGCATATTTTGTCTCCCTTGAACATGGCACATGTTTGTGTCTCGTCTTACAGTTGGGTTATCTGCTCGTCCCTAAGTCATACCAATCCCATGTGTCACCATGATTTTTCATCCAGTCGAAGAGTGCTCTCATAGTTTTCACATTACATTCTTTGTAATCGTCGAGTCAATGCTACCAAGTCAGTTGTCGTGCCTCATCATGTTCAAGGGAAGTTTCACTTCAAACCATCCATATGAATTATTTCCATTTTCCATTTCATGTGTCAGTCCATACTCATTCGATTCACCAGTTTACATCACTTTCCTGTGTGAGTTTCGTGTCGATGATGGGGGATACATCAATGCCCTCCTTCGACGATTTTTTTCCTTTCAACTTCAACACATCATCCGGGAACTAGAATTAGAAACCAGTTAGTACCTTGGGACCTACATGCCTCAATGGAAGGCTTCCTCACTTCTGAAATTAGGTTTACATCATTGACTTCTGATCATATGATTCCACGAATGTTCGACGTCAGCTCATTTATTCATATTCGTTGGAATGTACTAGGGTAAATTGGGAGTCATTGACATCATTGGTGATTTCCATCGCACTTGTTAACGGTTTACCTCAATGACTAGTAATCAAGTGGTTTCTACCATGTTCGACATCAAAATATATATTCACATGGCTAGATACTTAAAACATCAGGATTGGGATGAATACCATGGGTTGAGAGTTCACTTTGATATTCTCTTTGCCCAGGCTGTGAAAGGAGATCATTTTGAGCATGTTGATATCTATACTATCACATAGATCCACATTGTATTGGTCTGTGACTATGTTTTATCATCTCGTAGATCCACAGTGTATTTTTCGTGGCTACAATCATTTCATGTCATGGAGGTATGGATCCCCATTGTATCTTTGGTGGCCATATCCTTAATCAATATTTTTCATGGATCCGCAGTGTATTGGTCGACGGTCGTTCTTTGAGTCATCTCGTATTCTGAGCATAGGTATGTTTGCCTCAGAAATGGAACATATATCAATATTGTTTGATGGTTGTTTGCAACTTCTTCCAGGTTCTCCAACTCCATGCCCTTGCATTGAAGAATTGTAAAGTGTTTCGGTCATCATTTTCTCTTATGACCTCACACTTTAGGGGGCATATTGTTACACATCAAATTTCCACACCTAGGTACCTCACCCTAAGTGTCGTGAGTGTTGTAAAAGTGTCATATGCACCTTGCTAAGTGTCACATACACCTCGACACCATGAAATAGCATATGTCACAATCCCTAGTCAATGTGGAGGAGAAATATATTATATGAAGGTCAAAATACTATGTGCACATGAATTAATTATTAATATTCATGAAAAGGAAATTAATTTAGTGTGAGAATCAACCTCACATTTGGTTTCCTATTTTTAAGGGGAGGTTGAGGATCTCATGGATGGTTGAAATGTTTCCTCCTTAAAATCCTTAAGAGATATTTACTCCCTAAAATCCTTGAGAGATATTTCCTCCCTAAAATCCTTAAGAGATACTTTCTCCCTAAATATCTTGGAGATCCCATTTTAGTGGATCTGATGAGTGATCCTCTCCATGGTGGTAAATCCTCCAAATCCTATATAATGAGGGCTTTCCATGGAGAAGAGAAGGTAGATTTGAGGTATCAGACTTATGATCTTGGGAGGAAGCTTTGGATATCAAACTTATTATCTTGGGAGCATCATGCAAGGGTTGGATGAGGAGGACTTGGAGAGGTTGCTACAACTGCATCTACATATTGTAAGTGTCTTTTTAATGTTCTCGTTAATATATTCTTGGTCTATTTCCTTCTAGTTTATGTATCTTTACATATGATTGTCTATTATGGATGAATTTGGCTTAAACTAATCTTGGTAGAGTAGGAAGTCTTTGTTTTATTTTGATGTCCATTGCACTGCAGGTATCATTTCGTGCTAAGGATCTTGGAGATCAAGTTCTGATTGGATTAAGTGAGCACAAGCTTCGGAACAAGGTACATCATACCTTCTCCCTCTCTTTCTTTTGATTAGATTAACTATATTTAAAGGGATTTTAGTGTCCATTTGCATCTTTCTGTCTCGGTATTAGGGGTCTAGAATCTGAGGGAAGATCCACCTTTCCGCAGGGGGATTTTTCTATAACAGAAATTGGCGAGGACTTGGAGAGGCTGCTACAACTGCATCTACATATTGTAAGGGTCTTTTTAATGTCCTCATTAATATATGATTGGACTATTTCCTTCTATTTTATGTATCTTTACATATGTTTGTCTATTATGGATGAATTTGGTTTCAACTAATGTTGGTAAAGTAGGAAGTCTTTGTTTTCCTTTGTTGTTCATTGCATTGCAGGTATCATGTCGTGCTAAGGCGCTTGGAGATCAAGTTCAAATTGGATTAAGCGAAGAAAAGTTTCGAAACAAGGTACATCATACCTTCTCCCTCTCTTTATTTTGATTAGCTTAATTATATGTAAAGATATGTTAGTATCCATTTTGTAACGTCTTGGGCCATCAACCCACTACTTGTCAAGCAACGCTACTACACGGAAACATTCTCATACTTATGTAGTATGCATTTAAATGAAGTTAAATGGCTTAACAAAGTAAACATATAATTACTGCTAACATACAGAATTATTGGAATTAACAGTAAATATCATTGCAATGGAATACATGATAATATTGCAACCATCACAGAAATGCATCTTAATTGAAATTAAACACATGCATATACTTATATTTGAAACTATAGTAACTCTACCAACCACGTGCAGACCTTCTTCGAACCTCCCAGCCTTAGACCACACTGCTCATCATGCTCAGTAGTGGGTCACCCCCGAGCTGGGACCAAGCTTCACCCAGGGCAAGGAAATCCTAGACTAGGCTGAGGTTACAGAAAAACTGCACAAAGCAACTGGAAGGATTCTCTCCATGAGCCTTCTTACACCCACTACTCATGGACTCTCATTCCCCACATGTCTATTCCACCTGGGAGTATACACCTTCACAAGCATAGTCCATCGGTGCTTCACCTTCCTCTCTGGGTCTCAGCAACCGGCCGGATCAGGAATTCTCAGAGCTCCGTAGCTGGTGTTGGACACTCTCTGGGAGAAAACCACTTCCCAGCATACTCTCTCACCTGGAGAGAGCTACTCACGGGCCTAATAAACTTCCTCTTCAACCATGGGCCTGAAAACCCGATTCTTCGGCCAGTTTCAACTCAATTCCAACATAGTGAGGATAGCAGCAACATCAACTAGTCAACACCACTTGAGAAACAGAAGGAAGCAACCAAAGACTGTTTGGGTATGGACTCAGCTCTGCAAGAGTGTATAGGCTCAGCTCACATGATACACAGGTGAAATGGCTCAGTCCACGAGTTTGTGACACAGCTCAATCAACGCAGATGTCGAACACAAACTCAAGCGGTTCAAACAGCAAAAATCAGCAATAGGCCACTAAGACAATGCATGGTTCAGGTAACATCAGTTTTAGAGCTGTGTGACCAGTAATCAATGCAGATATCAGACGCATAGCAACACGGTTCAGACAGATGGATGCAAGAATGGAGGACCCCCCCCCCCAACTCATCTGACGCTTCAGTTTTTAACCGCATGCGCCCAGGTCAACACTTGTCTTCCTGGAGCTGCATGCATTCCCTTTTGCACACATTGGATATGCATGCATTGCCTCTCCCAAGACTTAGGATAAAAACATGTTTTGTCACATAGCTTTAGAATAATAATAAAATATTGTTCTCAAGGACATAAGCCCCTAATCTTAGCCCCTCTTTCCAAAATTTCAACCCCTTTTTCCCTTACCCGCCCTGTGGAAGCTTAGTCCCCCATTACTCTTTCTTAGTGGTTGGGTTGCACGCAGCGATGTTTATTCTTTATTAATGTTATGCATATTACATATACAAAAACAGGCTCTTGGCCTTTAACACTTAAACTCTTCGGCCTAATAAACACATAATCCCACCAGCTTATCAATACTTGGCTCACCAGCCTACAAAACATGATTTACAATTCATAAACATGATTACAACAGGGCTCATCCGTGGGGATATTACAATCCCCTCCCCTTATTTTTGCACTATCCTCATTGCATCTTTCACACACCACCAACAAGATTTTCAAAATATTCAAAAAGATGCGGGTATTCTGCTCGCAGAGCATCCTCATTCTCCCATGTCATGTCCTCAGGACCATACCAGGTGCACTGGACCCTTACAAGCCCTATGGCTCAATTCCGGAGTTGTTTTCTTTTCCAGCCCAATATGCACAGAGGATGCACTTGTAGGATACCTTCTTGCTCCACCTGAATCACAATCCAATCAATTACATGATTAGCATCAGGTATATATTTCTTAAGAAAAGAAACATGAAACACATTATGTACAGTCATTGATGTAGGTAATGCAAGCATATATGCAACTGGCCCAATCCTTTCTAGGATTTAAAATGGCCCACAAAATATGGTTGCCAACTTGGAGAATCTTCCCAGCTTCAGGGAACTTCTGTTAGCTTTCACTTTCAGAAAAACATGGTCACCCACTTTAAATTCTCTGTGGGTTTTGTTCTTATCAGCACAACTTTTCTGTCTGTCTTGGGAAGATTTCAAATTCTTCTTAATTTTTAGCATCTTCTCTTCCATTTCCTTGAGCAACTCTGGTCCAACTACTGCCCTATCAGCTGGATTATCCCAACTCACTGGAGTATTTCACTTTCTGCCATAAAGTGCTTCAAATGGGCTCATCTTCAATGATGCTTGATACCCATTATTGTAGGCGAATTCTACCAAGTGTAGGTAGTCTTCCCATTTCAATGGTTTGTCCATCACATACATCCTCAGTATGTATTCTATCACTCAATTCACCCGCTCTGTCTACCCATTAGACTCAATATGATAGGTTGTGCTAAAGTTCAGATTCATTTTGAACCCCTTGAATAACCCTTTCCATAAATTTAAGGTAAATTTTGGGTCTCTGTCAGACACAATTATCTTGGGAATTTCGTGCAATCGTGCCACTTCCTTCATAAAAATACCAGCAACATCTGATGCCTTGTGAGTAGTCTTTAACGGAATAAAATGGGCAGCTTTTGTAAGCTTGTCCACTACCACCATAATTGAATCATGTTGCTTGCTTGTTCTGGGAAATCCCATGATGAAATCTATTGTCACCACTTCCCACTTCCACTCAGGAATGGGTAAAGGTTGCAGCAACCATGTTGGGTGTATGTGCTCAGCTTTAACCTTATGGCACTCCATACATCTAGCGATGTATTCAGCAATATCTTTCTTCATGTCTGGCCAAAATTAATGGCTCTTGACTGTTGCCACAGTTTTCTGATATCCAGGGTGTCCAGCATAAGGCACATTATGCATCTCATGCAAAATCGCAAGTTTCAAATCCTGGACATTAGGTACATAAATTATGTTCTTGTACAGAATTATTCCATCAGCCCCTAATTTATAAATCTCCACTTTATGTGGCATCTTACCTTGTTGTATTTTTTCTACCAAATCCTTGTACTACAAATCTGTATTTGCAGCCTCCAAAATTATTACCTTTATATCAGTTCGGTACATGATAATGGCTATAGCATGTAATTCATGCACTCTCTTACTGAGTGCATCAACCACTTTGTTTTCCTTCCCTTTGATATGCTTGATATCAAAATCGCACTCACAGAGAAACTCCAGCCACCTACTATGTCTAGCGTTCAAGGTTGGTTGATCAAACAAATACTTCAAACTGTTATGGTTTGTTCTCAGTTCGAACCTCCTTCCCATGAGGTAATTTCTCCATTTATTTAGAGTGTGCACTATGGTTGCCAACTCCAAATCATGATTTGCATGGTTCCTTTCGTTCTCTTTCAACTTTCTGGATTCATAACAGATTACAAATACATTCTAACTGAGGACTCATCCAGTCCTTCTTTGCATGCATCTGTGCATACCACAAAATCTTCATTTGGATCTGTGATCCTCAGGATTGGAGCACTGGTTAACATTTTCTTCAATTGTTGGAAGCTTTTCTCACAATCCTTTGTCCACTGAAATTTCTACTCTTTCCTTTGCAAGGAAGTGATAGGGTGAGATATTCTTGAGAACCCTGCGATAAACCTTCTGTAATAACCAGCTAGACCCATAAAGGATATGACTTCCGTCACATTATTTGGTACTGACCATTCTCTAATTGCCTCAATCTTCTCAGGATCTACAGCTATCCCGTCCTTTGAAATAATATGCCCCAAGTAATGGATTTTCTCCTGATAAAACGAGCATTTGCTCAAATTGGCATACAATTGGTGGTCTCTTAGCACCTGCAACACCATCCTCAAATGTTGTTCATGCTCTTCCTCTGACTTGGAATACACCAAAATTTCATCCAGGAATACTATGACAAACTTGTCTAGACAGTCCATGAATACACCATTCATTAAACACATAAAAAAGTGGGTGTGTTTGACAGTCCAAACGGAACCACTGTGAACTCGTAATGAAAATACCTTATTCTAAAGGTGGTCTTGTTGATGTCTTCATCCTTTATCCTTACCTGGTGATATCCTGACCTGAGGTCTATCTTCAAAAATATCTTTGCATCCTTCAACTGATCGAAGAGGTCATCAATCCTTGGTAGAGGATATGTGTTTTTAACAGTTACTTTGTTAACTATCTGAAATCAATACACAACCTCAACGTTCTATCCTTCTGCTTCGCGAACAAGATTGGGGCTCCCCAAGGTGACTCACTTGGGTGTACGTACCCCTTCTTCATAAGCTCTTCAAGATGCAATTGCAACTCTTTCATCTCTGGCGTACTCATTCTATAAGGAGATTTAGACACTAGAGCTACTCCAGGCATCAAGTTTACAAAGAAATCAATATCTCTCTTCGGAGGTAGTTCAGGTACCTCCTAAAATACATCTTCAAACTCATTTAGTAGTGCATGATATCAAATACTTGACACCTTATCCTTAGGTGTTTCCTCCACATGGACTGCAAATAATTGACAGCCTTTCCTGTAGCACTTATTTAGTTGCATTGCTGAGTTTTATCTAATAGCAACAGCTCTGGGAATTCCTTGGACTGTTCTCTAATTTCCTTTCTCATCCAAGCAAGTGAATGTCTTATTACGACAGTCCAAGATGGCATGGTGTTATTCCAACCAGTCCATCCCAATTAGACATTCATAATAAACTAAAGGCAGAATATTCAATTCATCCTTTGTGCTCAGTCCATTCATTTCCACTGGACAGGACTTAACTAACTCAATGACTTTTCTCTTGGTTCCTGTATCCAGCTACACTAACCAAGACTTTTCATGTTTTCTTCTTGACAAATGAAAACTTTCCAACACTCTAGGATCTATATAACTATGGCTAGCCCCTGAATCAATTAAAATAGTAAATGCATGGTTGTTGATCATATCTTCTACTTCAATCATGTGTGGCTGCAATTCAGCTTGCTTGTTGTCCAGGGCTGCATAGATCCTTGGCATTCTACTGCCCATGTCCTCCACTTTTTCATCTTGCTGAAAATTATGGAAAGCTCTCACTTTGCCATTTTTATGGGGACAATCTTTGTACTTGTGGTTCCCCTGATAGCCCCAACATTGAATGGGCGTCTACCTTGGCCTTTGTTCTCCTACGTCATCCATCCACATCTCTATAAATGATGGTTGTCCTTGAGAACTATTTCTAAAAAAGGGTGTCTTAGTTCCCTTCTTCCTCTGATCCATCTAGAATTTCTTCTTGTTTTCCCAAGCCTTCCGGAAAGTAGGCTTCTCTCTTTGTTTCTCATACAAGAATTTCTCCCTCCTTATCGTTTCTTCCATATTCTTAGGATCATCATACTAAATATTGTCACCAATGGAAGGTGGCAATCCACTTAGATACCTTTGAATCTTGACAGCCTCATTCTTGATGAATGGAACATACTTCAGTAATTCCAAAAATCTTCGTTCATACTCATCAATGGTCATGCTGCCTAGCTTGAGTTCAAATAACTCTTTCATCTTTTTGTCTTAGTATCTTTTAGTCAAGTATTTCTTCTCGAAATACCTCTTGAATTATTTCCAAGTGATATCTTTCTCTCTAATGTGTTGTACCTACACAAGATGATCCCACCACATGGATGTTTTTCCTTTTAGTTGATACATCGCAATTCTATCTTCTACATGAGAGGAATAGTTCTGCAGTTGGAAATATTTCCTCATTCCAAGCAACCAGGTTTTTGCATCTTCCTCCTTCTTGTGTTCTCCATCAAACGTAGGAGGATTAATCTTGTTCATTTCTCCCTTCAGTTCATCCACTCCAGATTTTTTGTGCTTTCCGGTAGGAGACGGGATCGAACTACTATGTGCCTCCTTATTGGAGTGTTTTGAGGAGTGACGATGATGCTTGGTAACACTTCTCGATCTTATTTTCTTCTTAGGGATCACGTGACTCCTCATTTTGCTTGAGTCACTCTGCCTATCCAATTTATTTTCGATTCTTTCCAGGCTCTTCATCAACTTTAAGTTGAATTCACCTTGTTTATCCTAATCTTTCCTAAGATTTTTGCTATCTACTCGATGAGTTTGGGCATCTTTCTGCAATCAATCAATGATTTTCATCATATGCCCTTCCTTATCTATCTCTTCTCAATGTCCATTGGAGTTCAACCCTTCAAATCCCAAATGAACATCCATTCCTTTCACTTCGTTCTCTGAAATGGAAGCATTTTGTGTCTCTTCCATTTATTTGCACTCAGTGGCAACTTTAAATGGTTCTGACACTCGTTAAACTTCTGCAAACACAATCTGCAGACAACCGAAATTTTTCAGGCCATTATTCCTTAACAAATCCACAACATTCAAAAACAAATCCGATTACAGAAAATGTTCATATTTCACAAATTTTTCAAGCTCTGCTCGGCTTTGTAACAATTTCAGACCTTAGCCATTTTCTCTTAGCCCCAACCCCTGCGATCATGGGATCTGACCATACGCTATATCGATAGGCTCTTAACTAGGACTTCAAATTTCGAAGTCTTCATAATACCTCACAACAGACTCTCGGAGTTCTGAATTAATGAACTCCGTGAAGTAGAGTGGATCAACCGTCCATGTCTACCCAGCATCCAACGGCTGACACTCATTGTGGAACCTCAGGCGTCTGAGTTCTGTGACCTCAGGACTTCGGAATATTCCACATCCACACGCCTCGAACCAATAATCTTTGAACACTTCCACATCACCTTAGGTGACGCTATTACGTTACGTCACTTAACATTTTCCCAATTGCGGGGGAATGAAACGGTGGTTTGGATTAACCCGCCTTTCATCCCGCAATTATCCTGATGCTGACACATAACCCCTCCATGAAACCACAGTTTGGATTGCGGGACTGCCTTAGAGAATTATCTCCCATGTAACTTGGATCTCCGCAATGCCTCTTGGTCATTGATCTTGATGTATCGTGATCAACGCCACTGTGGGTCCTCTGACCCTTAAATACATTACGTAAAATTGGGCCCCACTAACCCTGCTCACACAGGATGCCACATGGTGGCATACTAGCGGCTGATATGTGGCCCATTTAGATGGGTGACACTTATCACATTCCAAATGCCATTTCAATCTTCCACGGTTCTAGACCCACTGACATGTGGCACACATCCCATGTGTCCACATCACCTCCAGGTGATGTCGTCATGACTCACCACTTCTACTCTTTCATTTTGGAACATCGAGCTACGGGAGTTTGTGCAACAACACATCCCATTCTCCCAACAGTCGAACTCCCAAAATTTACAATCTGCCCTTCTGCTTGATCCAATGGTCAAGATCTTTTCTCCAGATCTACGATGTAGATCTCCGTCGGGAGTTCATGCCTGAATGAATTCCACTTCTCTCGAATTACAAAATCAGAAAGGCTTCCAGGAAAACTTCATGCACCTTCTCCGGATCTAACAATCATAAAGGTTTCTCCTTTCCTTCCGAATAGATCCTATGGCCCCAAAACCCCCAGTGTTGAGCACTCTCTCTCTATGGTCAAATACCACGTCGACTGCAGTTTTATCCTATTGCTACTCCTCCTAAGCTTCATAACATGGCCAAGTAACCCGTTGGCACTAAGAAACATTCTAAGGTTCGAAATCGGTTCCATCCGAACACCATCTCCACTCGAAACCTTGGGTCTAAAGACCACTTATCTAGCCCATACAGGCTCAGCATTGAAACTATGGCTCTGATAACAATTTGTAACATCCCCGACCATCAACCCACTACTTTTCGAGAAACACTACATGCAGAAAAATTGTCATACTTATGTAGTATGCATTTAAATGAAGTTAAATGGCTTAACAGAGTAAACATATAATTACTGCTAGCATACAGAATTAATGGAATTAACAGTAAATATCATCACAATGAAATACATGATAATATTGCAAGCATCACAGACATGAATCTTAATTGAAATTAAACACATGCATATACTTATATTTGAAACTGTAGTAACTCCACCAACCACGTCCAGACCTTCCACAAACCTCCCAGCCTTAGACCACGCTGCTCATCACGCTCAGCAGTGGGTCACCCCCGAGCTAGGACCAATCTCCACCCAGGGAAAGGAAATCCTAGACTAGGGTGAGGTTACAGGAAAACTGCACAGAGCAACCAAAAGGATTCTCTCCAGGATCCTTCTTACACTCACTACTCACGCACTCTCATTCCCCACATGGCTATTCTAGTTGGGAGTATACACCTTCACAAGCACAATCCATAGGTGCTTCACCTCCCTCTCTGGGTCTCAACAACAGGTTGGATTGGGAATTCACAGAACTCTATAGCTGGTGTTGGACTCTCTCTAGGAGAAAACCACTTCCCATCAGACTCTCTCACCTGGAGAGAGCTGCTCACAGGCCTGATAACCTGCCTCTTCAACCACGGGCCTGAAAACCCGTTTCTTCAGCCAGTTTCGAATCAATTCCAACACAGTGAGGATAGAAACAACATCAACTAGTCAACACCACTCAAGAAACAAAAGGCAGCAACCCAAAGACAGTTCAGGTACGAACTCGACTCTACAAGAGCGGATAGGCTCAACTCACAGGATACACAGGTGACACGGCTCAATCCACGAGTTTGTGACATGGATCAATCAACCCATAGGTCGAACATAGACTCAAGCGGTTTAGACGGAATAAAACAGAAACATTCCACTAAGACAATGAACGGTTCAGGTAACACCGGTTTCAGAGTTGTGTGACCAGGAATCAACGCAGAGATCATATGCATAGCAACATGGTTCAAAGAGACGGATGCAAGAATGGAGGA
>SNQJ01S0039147.1:19040-31661 GCA_010110895.2 Picea sitchensis
CTTCTTGTAGCTGCATGCATTCCCTTTTGCACGCATTGGAGCTGCATGAGTTGCCTCTCCTAGGACTTAGGATAAAAACCTGTTTTGTCACACAACTTTAGAATAATAATAAAATATTATTCTCAAGGACTTAAGTCCCTAATCTTAGCCCCTCTTTCCAACCTTCCAGCCCCTTTTTCCCTTACCCACCCTGTGGAAGCTTAGTCCCCCATCACTCTTTCTTCGTGGTCGGTCTGCACGCAGTGATGTTTAATCTTTATTAATGTTCTGCATATTACATATACAAAAATAGGCTCTTGGCCTTTAACACTTGGGCTCTCTGGCCTAATAAACACATAAGACCACCAGCTTATCAATACTTGGCTCACCCGCCTACAAAAAATGATTTACAATTCATAAACATGATTACAACAGGGCTCGTCCTTGGGGATATTACACATTTGCATCTTTCGGTCTCGATGTTAGGGGTCTAGAATACGAGGGAAGATCCACCTGTTCGCGGGGGGGGGGGTTCTGTAACATAAATCGGAAACTCCATTGGGGATGGACATTGACATGTATTTCCTTGGATCGTATCTTCCTTTTTCCCACTTTTACATCATTTTTATTTTTTGTTCCTGATCTATTTCCTTTCTCCCCTCTTCATTGACAATTTGACAAAATTCTGGGAATTTTGGGTGAAATTTTCTGAGTTTTAAGCCTTTGTTCATAGTTTATGGGAAGGGTAGCACTCCCTGGAGTGTATATAAGAGCATTGATCTGTAATAATCACTCCCTTGCAATGTATATCAGAGCGCTACAGTGCTCTGTACCCTTGAAAACAGGAGCGTTGATCCCCTTTTTTGGTGATTTATGCCCTTTTCTGCTCAGTTTTTCTTAGCCCTTTATTGGAGGTCTTTTGCCCAGAGTATGTACTTTGGATTGTGGATTTGTTTGGGTTGAATATTTTGTACTTATAACTTTTTTTTTGTCTTGTTTGAGCTTGCAACCTTTTCCAAATTGCGAGATTGATTCGCCTTGTTTTTCTTGGTTTGGTTTGAATCTTGTGAAGTTTCTGGTTATGTGACTGATTGAAAAGGTCTACAAAGGATTGTTGGTCTTAAGTTACTTTTCAAATATTTCCTTTTTTGAATGAATTGAGACTTTATGCTTACCACAACCTATCTTGGATTTCTCTTTCTTACTTCTTGTTTTGTCAAGACATCTGTGTGATTCCTCTTTCTCCCTATCAGTTTTTGGATTCTTCTCTGAACTTTCTTGTACTCCTTGATTCCTTGTCAATTGTCTAGTCCTTGATTGAGTGAGTTATATTCTTTCATTTCTCGTTATCCTGTGAGTGCATGCTTTGTTTGAAATCCTTTTTTCTTCGTGCCTTTTATATCTGCATTCGACTCTTTCATTTCGATTGAAAGTAATGGAGCGTTGAAAGATTTGCATTTGTTTTCTTTATATATTAGAATCAAACAAAGAAGATAGTTGCATTCTTTCTTTTGGGTAATGTAATAAATTGCATTTTGAAGATTGCATTTGGGAATTGGGTGTTTTTTTTGAAGAAATTTGGACCTCTTCTACATCCCGTATGTAGGATTCATTGAATAAAAAGATTTTCATCTCATTTTTCTGCATTCTTTTGGAGTCAAGTCTAAAACATCATAAGTTTCATTTTCTCACCCTTGAGTAAACAACAACCCTAAAATGAAGCACTTATAAAATTGATCAAACACTTTTATATTATCTGGCAGTGAACCTACATTAGCTTAAAGTGTAGGTATTTGGAAAAGGTTGTGAGGATAACTTTCCAAAGCCATCAGAAAAACATAGAATCTTGTGCTCTGGGAGATTGTCACTATGGGAAATTTTAATCCAGAGAAAACATAGTTTCCTGAAGCCCAGATCCCTGAAGTGCAGAAGTGTCAAAGCCCCTTTCTCATAAACTCTTTTTAGCTAACGTGTCATATGCCACCTGTCAATTGATTTCAGATGACACGTGGAACTCATTTCAGGTACTTTGGTTACATCATTTGCGTTATTTCAGGTGACACATGTCACTCTCATTTTTATGACACGTCATCGATTGTGACAACATGTTTCCACATCACTCTAGGATATTTTCACTATGGGAGATTTTAATCCATATAAAACACGATTTCCTGAAGCCTGGAGCCTCGAAGTGTTGGAGTCCCCGAAGTCCTGAAATATTAAATGATTAAAGTATCTTAATCTCTGGTGATTTTGCTTAGCAATAAGA
Organism: Picea sitchensis; assembly: GCA_010110895.2. Classification (NCBI taxonomy): domain Eukaryota; kingdom Viridiplantae; phylum Streptophyta; class Pinopsida; order Pinales; family Pinaceae; genus Picea; species Picea sitchensis. The sequence goes on from SNQJ01S0039147.1 coordinate 21,289, forward strand.
ATTATTTAATGAATTCATGAGTTCATTCATTTGGGATATAGTTATACTCTTCATTCAAAATATCTCAAATGTCGGATTGTTGAAGTGGCTTATCCTCATTAATTTCCTACATTAAATTATTCCTTAAATGGGGCCAAATGAAGAAAATGGCAATTTACAGGTGAAGCTATAGATTTGCAAGTCTCAAATGACTTTCTAAATATAGCCAATCTACAGCAATAGATTACTCATTACACAGTAGATTGAATTCAAAGGAACCTGAAGTAGTGTGCGGGTATGACATGAGACCGAGGAGAAGCATAACACTAGTAGACCACAACCCACCCATCACAGAGAAAGACAAGAAGAAAAGGTCAGTTATAGTCGAGATAGAGAAGCCTGATAATAGTCAATAGGTGCATAAACTGAAGCTACAGGTCCAGTCCTTGCAACACAATAATCAGGAATTGGAGAAATTGTACTCCAAGTTGCAAAATAAATATCAAAGACTCCATAAGAAGCACCAGAAGACTTGTTGATTTCTAAAGGAGATAATTTGAAGAAGCTAACAACACACCCAGTTATCTCCCAATGGCCTCCAAAAATGCACATGTACACCTGTACTTGATACAGAGTTCAATTCAGACACTCCCAGTTAGTTTTTGTCAGAGTTCAATTTACTCCAAAGCATGCATTAGTCTAGTTTTATTACTAGTAGCAGTTTTTAGTTGTTTAATTTCAAGACTTTTTTTTAGATTAAGGCATAATAAGTGGTATCTTATGTGTGATAAGTGTTAGCACTAAGAATAACCCTCATATTGCAAGAGGATAAGACCAGTACCCATCAAAAGGTTTTTGAATGTAGATTAATGATGAAAGGTCAAATGGACAAAACTCAGCATCAGAATGTTTTAACACAGAAAACTGGGCTAGCATGCATAAGCAAATGAGGTTTTGATCAAATTCAGTCAGTGGTTTAAGGATAAAGGTGAATATAAGGAAGACTTAGTGAGGAAGGTGGATAGGTCTGCTATAAGCATCAGGCCTCCAAGCAGCCAGGAGAAAAAAAACTCAGTCACAAGAACTTCTTGAACTTAAAGTTTAAAACACTGAAAAACATTCATAGCAGCATTATAATCAAAAATCCATTATAAGAAAACCACAACATCTCATATGGATCATCCAATCATGATAATTTCAGAGTAAGAGGAAACAATATGATGAAAGGAAAATGACTTCTATTAATGAAAATGTCTCAATTCCCATACATAACCAGAGAACAACTTTGCTTAGTCAAAATATTACAAAAAAGGAGATCTGATAAACCATCTGACCCTCTCATATCATTCATCTGATGTATTTATAATAAAGATAGTAGATGGTGTCTTATATTGTCTATCATGCTCCTTATGTCGGAAAGAAACTCGGGTCAATCTGGGCCTGTAGGAAAAACTGCCCTCTGTGGTACTTCGGGCTGACAGTTTTATGTCTCCTCGGCCAAACCCTCCATTCTTCCATTTAAAGGGGGGAGTATATTTTTCAACCACCAGTCCTTATTTCATTAACTAATTTAGCTTTGGAAAATTTGCCTTCTATGGTACTTCAGACTAACAACTTTCTGTCTCCACGGCCAGACCCTCCATGCTTCCATTTAAGGGGGGTAGTTGATTGTTCAACCACCAGTCCTTCTTTCATTAATTGATTTGGGCTGACAGTTTTCTTTCTCCTCGGCCAAACCCTCCATGCTTCCATTTAAGGGGGGAGTCTATTGTTCTCTTTGATTTAGTGATAGACTAGTCATGGTCTCTTAACATTATGCTTCTCCTCATGATGTTCCTTTAATGATTTGTCTTAACGCCCAGTTTTTCTCCATGCACTGCTCTTAGATTGGGCCCTATGTCATCATGTGATTGCAGAAGCTACCAAGGGCAGTTTGGATCCACACCGCTTCAACCCCCGCAATCCACCACCAACTGCCACGTACCTCTTTATCTATATCATGGTTTCGATTGTGGGACATCTTTAAGATTTTACTGTTCGAGAACTTTTTGTCCCCGCAAAGAGGTGTGGTCGTCGATCTTGTCACAATTTGCAATCTGGGAATGCCTTGATTTTTTTTCCACGCGTCGCTCTTGGATGGACCGTATATCATCACGTGATTGCGGAAGCTTCCAAGGTTAGTTTGGATCCACACCTCTTCAAACCCTACAATCCACCACCAACTACCACGTACCTCTTTCATTATACCATGGTTTCGATTACGGGACCACTCTAGAATTTTAACGTTTGAGCATGTTTTGTCCTCGCAATAAAGTGTGGTCGTTGATCTGTTGCAATCTACGATCTAGGAAACCCTACTATTTTAGCGTCCCCGCTAAATTTTATCCATCTGCCAACTCCATAATCCTTTTAACCATGTTTAGAGATGGATCCATTTTGTCATTTGGGAAATTTTAATGCTGAGAAATAATATCTCTCGGAGGACGATCTCCTGAATCTGACGTGGTGGCCTGATGTCATTGTGTTGATGTGTCATGGAAATAAGGGTGACACGTGTCACATGGAAATGGGAGACTGACGTGACCAAATGACCTGGAATGAGTGCCACATGTCAGGGTCAGATGGAATCCACTTGTCTCCATGGATGAGAACCACTAGTCCTGATGGATGAGTGCCAAGTGCCTTTGAAACTTCGGCACTTTGGGCTTCGGGAGTTTTTTATTGTTGAAGCATGAAAAAATCCTGGAGTGGTACGAGCCCAGAGTGATGTGGTGGCCTGACGCTATATGATGTCACAGCCACTAATGGATGAGCGCCATGTATTGAGTTGAAAAACACCCATGGAGTGGTAAATCCCGAAGCGACATGGCAACCTCTCGTTACTTCGGGACTTCAGGCTTCGTGAGCTTTTGAACACGGGCATGAATATATCCCAAAGTAAATTTCTCCCAGTTGAGGTGGCAGTCTCTCGTTACTTCGAGACTTCAGGCTTCGGAATATTTTGAACACGGGCATGAATATCTTCCAAAGTAACTTTCTCCCGGTTGACGTGGCAGTCTCTCGTTACTTCGGGACTTCAGGCTATGGGATATTTTGAACGCGAGCATGAATATCTCCCAAAGTAAATTTCTCCTAGTTGATGTGGCAGTCTCTCGTCACTTTGGGACTTCGGGACTTCGACACTTCAGGGCTTATGTCTAGTCGTTAATCCTTGCACGACTTTGAAACTCCAACTGCCTGAGATTCGTTGATCTGAACTACACATGGGATCTCTGCCATTGAAAATTTAACCTGTCTTCTTGCTTGCATTTCGAGATTGAAATGGACTGCTCATAATGTTGTGTTTCTCCCATGGTTTTTCCCAGTGCAAACAAAGGACTTGGCCGACCTGCAAAAACTACATATGACCCATGACAACTTTATGTGATAACAATAAGAACCACTCATTTTTTATTAATTCAAGATCAAAGTATACCTTAATATACTCCAACATTGTTTTAGCTAAATTAATAAGTTGTTTTACAACTGATGATGTAGAGGTAAGCCTTAGTTCCAAATGGATGAGAGCCTCTATGGCTTTGATAAATATGTAGTTTTTGTATGTTTTGAGGGTTCAGATTTTGGGAAAGGAATATCAATACATCAACTGGTTGAACAGGTTCTATGCATGGATTAAATATCTTTATCTGGTGAATATACTCTTGATGACAGTGTTTTTGTCCAAATCTACATGTGTTTATATCTTATCTTGAATGCAGTTTTTTATTTGTGCGAAGTACATTTCATTTCCTTCATCTATTGTATAACTTGTCTTTACTAATATGCAATCGTTGAAACAACTAATGCTCTGGTGAAGATTCGTTTTTATTGCAACCTGTGGGAGTAATTGTGTTTAGATACATGTTTAATGCCTTGAAATGATATTTTAAGACTTAAACTTCTTACAGCAGATTATTCATTAAGTGGTTTGTTGTTTCCCTTTGTTTTTACCTTTATTATCTCAATTTTCTATCATTTTTGTGCCACCATCCAAGGACAACCCTCATCTATATCATTTTTCCAACCCAACCATTCTCTTGTCTTGGTAAAACCAACCCTCTAACTAACAAACAAAACCAAAAAAACAACCATTCCAAAACTTGAGGTGGCTTATCTTTTCCCTTTAGCAATTAGGTGTAGACTTTAGGACCAACAGCACCTGTGATGGATTTTTTCCTATTGTCTGAGATACATCAGCCTGGTTAGGAATTCCTTTACCTGGGTGGAGTTTAGTCCCATCTCGGGGGTGACCCACTGCTGAGATTTTTGAGTAGTGTGGTCTAATTTTGGGAGGAACGTGGAAGGTTTGCACATATTTGGTGATATTTTTACCAAGATAAGTGTCAATTGTGTGTTAAATTAAATGTTGCATTATTATGTATGCATTTATTTTTATGGGTTTTTCTTGTGTGTTGCATGTGTATTTTTATTATTATTTTGTATGAATCTGTCCATTTGCAGAGTTTCTATATGTTTAATTTGGTATACAGTTCGAAAGTTTTATGTGGCATATCCTATTTGGATGTTGGGGATTCTACACAAAGACTCAGAAAGATGTGCAAAATTTCTTAGGGAATGCAGGTTATTATCGAAGTTTTGTTGAAAAAATTATTAAGATTCCATCGCCTTTATTTACATTGCTTTCAAAAGATAATGATTTTTTATGGACTAACCAATGTTAGAATGATTTTGAATCCCTCAAAGAGAAACTTTTTGTAGCACCGGTGCTATAGGGACCAAATTGGTCCTTGATTTTTCACATCTCCATTGATGCTTCGAATACAACCATTGGAGCAGTACTTCGAGAAAAAGAGGAACACCAAACTTATGCCATTTATTTCACCAACAATAATATTTTCTTTTTGTAAAATATACTTCTTGTATATAAAAAAAAATGATTTACATCAGTAGTTAGAAAGACATGAAAAAACCAGAAGGTTATATACAATGAACATTATATCTTATTTTGTAGGGATACTAAAACAACTATGAAATCAGAATAAGCAGATGGATCCAACAATTTGGCATCTCTAATCAGTAATGCCTCTTTTGCAAGGAGTTGCATACATACCTCATCTCATCGTAATTGACAAAAATATGAATGAGAACTAACCTCATTATCAAAAACAAACTTGCAACGGAGTTTCCAAAGGATATATAAGGTAGAGACTCTCAAAAAGTGCCAAATACCAACCAAGGAATCTCGGATCATCGATCTAGAATCACCAAAAAAAATTGCACACCAATGCAAACACCCATGAATAATGTTTTCCAACTGAGATTGAACCTAATCCTAAGAATATCTCGCAAAGGTGCACTCCCATAAAATATGTTTTACTGATTTGGACTTCAATCAAGAGGGGAAAATGCCATCAGAAATACCACTTTTCGCAAGCTGGTCTTTGGAGGGGAGACCTTAGTAGATCACCAACAAAGAAAAAACCCGGAGCTTATAAGAAGCTAGAACTGACCAAACACCATGAAACCTCCAAATCCAATGGCTCTCTTCATCCAAAGAAATTCACCTAGAATTGATAATGGGACCTAATTTATGTCATTGATACAAAAATGGAGTATAGCTTACAAGAATCATATTGGCTCAAGGGATGTCCAAAACTCCACTCCCAATCTCGCCCAAAATTCTCGATAATATCAATATTCATCTTTAAAATATCATCATGGGGTATGATCCCAATAATATTTGTAGGTAGGAAAATCCATAGAAGACAATGAAAACTCCCTAGCCATTGAATGCCAAGTATTCCAAGAATAAGCATTGGAATCCCAAATATCTCTCTAGAATAAAATGTTATTTATGCTAAGTCTCTTTTTAGCACATGAAATGTTCAAGAGTCAAAAATTCTGACCTTAGTCCATGTAAGAGTCTTGGTTTCATGATAGTTTTCATCATCATGAAAGAAATAGGGGTCAGCATTGGTATCCTAAACCCTGGCCATTTTCAAGTTTGTTATACCAAAGGGGAAACTTATAGTTTCCTCTTGCAACGGCAACCTTATTCACTATATAACTATGCACTGCAAATTGTGGGCTGCAAATTGTGCACTGCAAACTGGTGCTGCAAACCCTCTGTTTTACACAGAGATGCTTCAATTCTTCCTGTCTGCGGCCTCATCCAAGTCGGATTTTTGTTCTTCTTTTATCACCTCCTACTTGCATCATGTTCATCCTCCAACTATTTGTGTGCATACAATTACAACTTAAGTAATGATTTTGGGTCTTGAGCTAAATTTAGCATCTTCATATGATTTCTCCAAGGTTAATTCATGTTTCAATAGGTTTGTAGTAGGATCTAGAAGGTTTTTCCCAAATTCCTATGCAATTTTTAAAGTTTGGAATCATTTTGGAGGTAAACATGCACCTACAGGAAATTTCATTGTGTGTGTTGTCAAAGGCACTGCGAACTGGTATTTTGGGATAGTTTGCAACAAATTAGTACACAACAGAGTCATTATTTCATCATAACTTTTAAACACTAATATGGTTTCTTCTGGAAAAAAAAAATTGTAGATGAATCATAATATCATGGACTTGCTGGAAAAAAAAACATCCTGGCCTAGTTTGTCGTTTGGGAGAAAAGTTGAAATCGTCACCTACAGGAAAGTTTGCAGTACATGTTGTCAAAGGCGATGCGAACTCTAACAGTTTGATAAATCTGAGTTGTAAGAGGGATTCCACCTGTCTGAGGGGGTTCTAATGGTTTCCTAGGAGGTATTTGGACATGAGGGACATGTTTTATATCACCATATCAAGAAAAATGACATGTTTCAAAAGACATTTATCACAATAGACAAGAACCCAAAAAATAGGAATGTGTTATGTTTTTGTTGGAATCTTTTGTAAAAGACTCCTAAATGGAGGAGGATACTATGTAGCTCCTTGGTTTCGACCTTCTTAGAGTAAAGAGAGATCATTAAATATATATGAATGGGATTTTGATAAGGAAAGGGTTGGATTCATGGTCCAAGAGAGGAGAGAGCTAGAGGAGCAAGTTTTGATGGGGGTTTTTTGTAAGACTGAGGGCATTCATGTTTTAATCATTTATGTTATTGAAGATCCATGAGAGTTGTGATACCATATTTTATTCTTTTTTTTCCATTTATATTGTCATTCTCTTGCTTGAATATATAGCAAGTTTTGAGGATCATAGCTACCATTGATTGATGGATTCATGAACAACAGAGGATTTGTTGTAGCTTTCCCATTAAATCATTGTTTATTGTTTAAGAAATCTTTAATATGTTTGCAGAAATGATCTTTTTATGATGGATGTTATTTATTTTTTCATATTTTCTATGCTTTCAACCATAATTATATAAAACCTTTTTTTCTATTATGCAGCTTGATTGCCTTCACTGAACAGAGTGTTTATGACTCCTTTCCCAATGGTAGCTATTGATCTGTAGTTAGCTTGTTTACCTCTTCCTTTCCCTGTTTTGTTGATCCACCTAATCAAACCAATTCAATCCATTTATATTATGATGGGTACTAGGATTACACCTACAGAAAACTAGGTGTGACTTCTAGTGCTAACACCTCATTTCCTAAAAATGAGGGAGGTCAGATATGCAAGTACCCTCATGCTTCCAACACCAAATTGGCCTCTTGGATATATTCCAACCTTATATACTTCTTGACCACTTCCAATGGACCAATCCTACTACCCTCCTCCAAGAAATCCAAATACACTTGAAGATGAAGGACCCTGAAATATAGAAATTATGAGGAGTGGAGATGATATCGCATAAATCTTATTGACCCTTTACTCTGTCAACATGTTGGGATGAAATCAATATGTTCCACATCAAAACCTTCCAAGGAGATGAGCCCTCCAAATACCTAACTACCCATTTAGTAGCAAAAATGTTGTGTTGAGTCACCACATCAATTAGGCCAAGGAACCCCTCATCCTTGGGCATGATACATACTACCCAAGGGACAATGGGAAGACCACGAGCCCCAACATACTTGGTCCATAGGTACGAGTGAAAAATCTATTCCAATTGGTGAAAATGCACCTTTATTGGAATCCAACAAGACACATAGTAAATGTGGGAGTCTTGAATAATCTTGCTCATAACCATCAACTTAGCAGCAAAGGGAAGACCTTGCACTACCAAAAACATAACTTATGTTGAAATATTTCCAATCACCAATCCCAAATAGAAACCAGTGAAATTTCTACCCCAAATGGTATACCAAGATACCGCACAATAACCCCTGGTTTGGAAAACCTCCAAGCAACTGGAAACCATGTGGATCGATCCTAAAGACCAACTAACCAATAGTCTATCTTGTGATCACTAACAATTGCCCCTAAAGTCTCACAAAACACTACAAGAAAATCTTTGGAAATTGAGATGAATTCCTGATAAGCAGAGACTGAAAAAAGAGAGTCATCCACAAAATGATTGTTAATCATCTCCTCCCCCCATAGGGATATAAATACCTTCGAGTCTAACTTGAATATGATCTACCCCCAATAAATATATAAGAGCATGAGCTATCAAAACATAGAGATAAGGGTCCAAAGGGAACCCTTTCCTGATAGACCTATGGAGATGGATATGGGGGGACAAGACATTATTCATTGAAACAAAAGTAGAGGAACATGTAAACAATTTTTTAATCATACCAAAACAATGTTGGCCAAACCCAAGGAAAGTCAACATATTGGTAATAAATTCCCAATCAATATGATCATATGCTTTCTTGAAAACAATTTTCAGGAAGAGTGCCCACTAACTAGAATCCTTGGCCCATTGCATGGTCTCCCAAGCTAACAATATTGTATCCAAAATAAATCGTCCCTACACAGAGCCTATCTTCTCTCATCGGACAATTTTCCAAGCCACATCTCAAACTCTCCTAACCAAATCCTTGGCCATAATTTTATAAGCAATGCTCAATAAAGTTATTGATCACCACCCACCAATAGAATATCTAGTTGTATTCTTTGGAATAATGTTTATCATTCCTTGATTAAGTGATTTTGAAAGACACTCTGTGGAAAATTCCTCATGCACAATATTTTAAAAATCATCCCCCACTATTTCCCACATCTCCTTGTAAAACTCACAAGGCAAACCATCAATACCCAGGGACTTCCAATTTTGCATTGAAGAGAGTGCAGTGAAAAATTCATCTTTCGTGCATTGAAGAGAGTGCATTAAAAACAAATTATTGTTGTTTTCCATCCTATTAATAATTTTTTTCATTACATTAGCGGTTATGCTATATTTATACATAATTATCACTCTATCATTTGGTATTTATGAATAAACCTATTACAAATTGTAGATTAATTAGATGGTTTTTATTACCACAAATTTAGTATCACCATCATTGATAAACCTAGAAAATAAAATGTGGTTGTTGACTTTCTTTCYAGCCTTACCAATGGGGRTGATGTTGTTCTTGTTGAGGATGTTTTTCTGAACAAACATTTATTTKCAATATCTATTAACACACTGTGGTTTGCAAATATTTTTAACCATTTGGATACAAAAAATCTTCCAAAMCCTTTTTCACCAAACTAGCACAAAGAGTTGTTAGACAAAGTGCCATGTACTGATGGGTCCAAGGCCACCTCTTCTTCACATGATCGGMTCTTGTTATCCAAATTTTTGTTTGTGAAGATGAGGTATATGACACCCTCAAATCATGTCATGATGAACGTTGTGTAGGACACTTCATTGACAAAATAACAACCAACAAAGTACTACATCTGGGATACTATTGGCCTACCATTTTTAGGGATGCCAAGAAGGATGTTGAAAGTTGTGATAGTTGTTAGAGGATGTGCTAACCAATATAATTAGATGAATTCCCTTGTAACCTCAAACATTAATAGAGCCTTCAGAAAAATGGGCCCTAGACTTTGTTGGGCCATTCAATCCATTGTCAAGAAAAATAGTATATATATTTGTATGTACATACTAGTGACTAAGTGGATTGAGACCAATCCTATTGTTATAACCCTAAATTGCACCACACATTCTTACCTGGCATCAGGACAAATCATATCCTTTCTTTTCCAAAAACACTGTTGAACAACTCTTTGAAAATCCTCTTGTATAAAGGCCCACGTGCCCTAACCCATTACTGCACGCGTGTACACGCTGGCTAACCCAAAACAGCCTGCGTGGACCGACAAAAGCATGAAAAAAGGAAAGTTGTCGATGGAAAAAAAAGCTATGGGTGAGTTAACTGAAACTCCCGGCCATGCATGGCCGAGGGTTCATCCAAATACCTAGCGCCTTCTAGCCTATAAAAGAAGGGGTAGGGGTACCATTTGGAGGAGGAAAAATATAGCAAAGAAAATCTGCCCATTTACG